>PVJS01012054.1:0-44541 GCA_004027185.1 Glis glis | reverse complement strand
CTCTCTGTGATGAGCACAGTTGGGAATCTCTGGAACAGAAGGTGCAGAAATGAGACAGAAGAGGGCAGGAGGTGGAGCAAAGACATTAGTGGTATGGAATCCCCTCTGCTAGGTGAATAGAGATGGGAATAGAGATGGACAGTGGAAAATAAACCAAAAAGGAATGAGAGAGACTAACTCTCGGGTGCTTCCGGTGTGTTGGAATTGTGAACTCGAAGAAGCACAAGATGATTAACCGGGGGTGAGCACTGGATGCACAAAATGTGAGAGTAGGAGGGACAGCCCCAGATTTACATTCCTGGGAGTAGATTTCTGCAGGCACAGTGAGGTATCAACGTGGAGGCCAATAGTGTGTAAGTGGGTAAAGAGGAGGGAACTCCTAAGCTAATTCAAAGGGTATGAAAGACATTTTTTCCTATTTCAATTTGCTTAGACTCATTATGTGTGTGCTAATGCATACGTGAATAGGCATTTATATATAAATATGTGCTTCTGTGTTTTAAGTCCTTGCTCCATAACATTTGAGTATTAGTTAAAAATATTACTAATTACAGAAAATAAATGTTTGGATATTTCATACTAGGTATGCTGTAAAATACAACATATTGCCTAAATTTCCCATGAGTTCTTTAGGGACTTTTAAGTATGATTTTTCTTTATTATCCCTCCCTTTTCTCTTCCTAGCTCCTTTTAATAGGGATTTCATCTATAATATCCATTAAATTTCAATTAGTACTCCTTTCCTATGTTCAATAGCACTGTCAAAAATGTTGATATAGTCAATACATCATAACATTCACCATTTAAAGTGGACAATTCACCATTTAAAGTGGACAATTCAGCCAGGATGGTAGTGCATGCTTATAATCCCAGTTCTTGGGAGGCTGAGACAGGAGGATCTATGTTCAAGGCCAGCCTCAGTTACTTAGTGAGGCCTCCGCAACTTAGCGAGATCCTGTTTCAAAATAAAGACTAAAAAATAGGGCTGGGGTTGTAGCTCAGAGGTAGAATGCCCCTGGGTTCAATCCCCAGTATTGCAAAAAAAAAAAGGGGACTATTCAATGGTCCTAATTGAATTTACAGTGTTATGTAAGCATTGACATAATTCTAGGATATTTTCATGAGAATAAAAGTACCTCATATAGATTATGTCAGTTTCCATCCTTCCTGAAGGACTAAGCAATCACTAGTTTCTGCTTCTAAGATTTTTACTTTTCTGGAAATTTTATATAAGCTGTCTTTTGGGGTGCCTCCTTTCACATAGCATAATGTTTTTGAGTTTCATTTATGTTGTAGCATATTTTAGCACTTCATTGCTTTATATTGTCAAATTGCACTCCTCTGTATCTATACTACTTTTAAAAGTATTACATGTGCTGGGCCCAGTGGCGGACACCTTTAATTTCATCTAGTAAGAAGTCTGAGGCAGGGCTGCACAAGTTCAAAGTCAACCTGGGCAACTTAGCAAAGATACTATCTCAAATTAAAAAGGTCTGGGTATGTAGGTCAGTGGTAGGTCACCCCTGGGTTCAGTCCCCAAAACCACAAAACAAAACAAGTATTACAGGTAAATAAAAATAAAAAATAACATCTGTATATTTCACATTATAATAATTTGTTCTAATCAGAAATATTTCATCTCTTATATCATCCTCTCGTACAGTGAAACATACAGTTTCATAATGTATGAGTATTTATTTATTTACAAAATGTAGAATTATACTAATACAAAAACTATAACAAAATCACGAATATAGGATTTTTTAGAAATATAGTTTATAGTAATCTAGAAAGAACCACAGTGGATAATCTGTGCCCTACCTAGAATGAACACATTCTACTTTGGAGACTAGCATAGAGACCAAACCCTAATTCTCAATTTCTCCAGCATGAGTATAACAATTTTTCCCTTTTTTTAAAAAATATATTTTATTGGTACATTGTAATTATACTAAGCATAACTTTTATTTGGACTAAGATATAACCAGAAAATGGGGGAATACTAGACAAGCAATATCATGATTTGTTATTTAAATGCCTAAGTAACATACCACCAATTGATGAAACACTAATTAATAATTTTCTAATCAGTTTAAGCAGAGGAATACAAATCCATTCTTTTGTCTATCATTTGTTAATGAAACCAAAGAAGTAAATTCAAATCCTAACTACAATTGCTTTAGTTTTCTCATCTCTCAAATGAGTACATTAGAATATATGTTCTTTATGGCCAATTCCAGCTCTACTATGCTTTAATTTTATTAGTTGGGATAGTCAGAATCCTGTGTACACATGCATACACAAACACACATACACACATGTGTCTGTACATATTCTGATAACTTTAATGTAAAAATATCTATGATAAATATATGTTTTGGCTAACATTCTGGGATTTGGGGGAGAAGTAGATTATGGTTAGATGGTAAGTAAATGAAGCTGGGTAAGTATTGATTGGGATTGAAGAGCAGATGTAGGACGGGCACTCAGCCAGGGGTATAACGAGGCTAACATGTCAAAGTCAGGTCAAATGTACAGACCTTGCTTGAGATCCTGATGAGCGGTTGAGAGTGGGAATGCACGAGGGCAGCAGAGCAGAGCACTGCCACGGGAGCCAGCAATGCACACACTCAGAAAACAAACAGAACGCTAACTACCAGGACCACGGGATCCCAGGAGATGAGGGAGAGAAGCAACTGCAAAAGGACTTGGTTCTGTAAGGATAATGAGAAGGGACCAAGACCCAGACAATGATCTAACAATAAGAACCACTATCAACAACAAGGACAATCTTGCTAATGGTTAAGTGTTGCTTTAGTTAGGAAATTTCTAATATACTGCAATCAAAATAGCCTAGAGTAATACAGAAGCACAGTTTTATAGAAACATGGGTTAAACAAGAATGGAATTGGGGCTAGAAGAACAACATCTTAGTAAGGACTTAGAATGCAAGAATGGTTAACCCAGGATATAGGGAGTTATGTGGCATAAGCTGCTTTTGGCTGTGGTGGTTTTGGGATGTAGCAAATATTTTTATTAGGAGTGGAGCTGTTGAACAGATGAAAGGGTGGTCCTAACAGGAAACAATTTGCTTTTAGTTACCCTGGGGATCGAGAAGTGATGGAGCTAGAAAACAGCACAGTGGTGACTGAATTCATCCTCCTTGGTCTGACCCAGTCTCGAGATGCTCAGCTGCTGGTCTTCGTGCTGATCTTAATTTTCTACCTCATCATCCTCCCTGGAAATATTCTTATCATTTTCACCATAAGATCAGATCCTGGACTCAGTGCCCCGCTTTACTTCTTCCTGGGCAACTTGGCGTTCCTGGATGCGTCCTACTCTTTAATTGTGGCCCCCAGGATGCTGGTGGATTTCTTCTCTGAGAAGAAGGTCATTTCCTACAGGGGCTGCATCACTCAGTTATTTTTCTTGCACTTTCTTGGAGTAGGGGAGATGTTCCTTCTTGTGGTGATGGCCTTTGACCGCTACATCGCCATCTGCCGCCCTTTACACTATTCAAATGTCATGAGCCCCAGAGCCTGCTACGCATTGATGCTGGCTCTGTGGCTCGGGGGCTTCGCCCATTCCATTGTGCAGGTGGCCCTCATCCTGCGCTTGCCCTTCTGTGGCCCCAACCGGCTGGACAACTTCTTCTGTGACGTGCCACAGGTCATCAAGCTGGCCTGCACGGACACCTTTGTGGTGGAGCTCCTGATGGTCTCCAACAGCGGCCTGCTCACCCTCCTGTGCTTCCTGGGCCTGCTGGCCTCCTACGCCGTCATCCTCTGCCGTGTGAGGGGACACAGCTCAGAAGGGAAGAACAAGGCCGTGTCCACCTGCACCACCCACATCATCATCGTGTTCCTCATGTTCGGACCTGCCATCTTCATCTACACTCGCCCCTTCCGGGCTTTCCCCGCCGACAAGGTGGTTTCTCTCTTCCACACAGTCATCTTCCCCTTGCTGAACCCTGTGATTTATACACTTCGCAACCAGGAAGTGAAAGCTTCCATGAGAAAGCTGTTAAGTCAGCACAGAGTTTGCTAAATGGAAAAGAAGAATGAGTAATGCAAGAAAGAAGAATGTCTAATCAGAATGAAGTATGTTATTTCTTCACTTATGCATTGAATCAGTTGGTCATCTACCAAACACTATATATATTAAGCACTTCCAATTTTTAGGCACAGTTGTAGGCATATAAATGATATTGGTAGCATTTTAGGTCTACCTGGGTTACATTCAAGTGGATAAAGACAGGTGAAACTATAATTTTTTTAATAAAAGAGCAAGCCAATATGCTTTATTATGAAAATTAAATTTTTCTCTGCATAAAATTTTAAACACCCAGAAACAAATTAAATATTAAAATTACACACTGAATAGGAATATGACAGATAACTTGTTGAAACCTTCACATATAAACAACTTTTGCACCTCGATAAACAAAAGAAGCAAAGGAAAGTGTATGCAGAGAAAGTTCCTGGTGGTAAGTAGTAGCAACTACGAATAAATCCTTAGAATTTGTAAAGACATCTATGATATATTGTTAAGTGAAAAAAGGATATCATTGAGCAATATGCACAGCATCAAACACAAATACCTACTCATAATATCTGAAAATATTAATATCTGGAAATATTAAATGCCATGAAGGCTGTGTTACGTCATGATCATTGTCCATTTCTTCTTCTTCCTCTCTCAGCAAATATTCTTTTACTAAGAAAAATAGAATAAAATGAAAATTTGAGGGAACAAAATGACTGGATAATGAAAGAGCTCTAGCATCTAGCCATTTATTGTTATTGAATCACTGCTTATATATCAAATGGATGGAATAGAGAGGAGGATTGTGCTCTAATTGGAATAATGGATATGAATGGAAAGAAGAAATGGTGTCAATTAAGATTACTTTTTTATTATTATTATTGGTGCATTGTATTCATACATCTTGATGGTTTTCAGGTGGTAGACTATAAATTTTTTAAAATCATAGTACCAGAAAGAAGCAGTGTTCTGAAGTAAGTCGATGTAGTTCTGAAGTAATGTTATGTTAGAGATTGACTGAGGATGTGGTAAAAAACTCACTTTTGATTGAGTAAGGTCTTCTAGCTGAAACCAGCTGGTCTTGTGATGTATGGCTGATATCGAGATGATCTGAAAGAAATAATCATGCCAATACCTGGGAATAAAAATTATAGGTAGAAAGAGTGACTAATGCAGGAACCACATAATTTATGAGTTTAGTACATTTGAAGACTACAAAGAGGACAACAGTCACTGTAATGAAATTAGAGTGTGAAAGTGGAAGGAATTGAAACTAGAGAGGTTGGTAAGGAAAAGTCTTATAGAGTATTTAGGCAATGGTAAGCTATTTAATTTTTCAAATTTCAAAAAGAAGCCATTGAAAGGCATTATAATAGACAGTAATTATTAATGTTTCCTAGTTGCTTTAAGGTTAAGAGTTTCAAGATTCTGGAGGAATTCTATGAGAAGGAAAATATCAGTAAGTGAAAATAATCATGCTGTTAAGTAATTTTAATGGACATTTAAAAAGCGAGTTATTTTTCTTCAATTTGGAGAACTTTGTGTTCATTCTTAATATTATCACTTTTTAATCTTAGAGAGAAATTTGTGTTTCCTCCAAATGATTACATCCTGAATGCAGTTATACTGGCTAATTGGCATGTTACTCATTATTTGGTTACAGATGACTAATCTACTCGGCTTATTTTTTTAAGTAGGTAATATAAGGCATTACATGTTTATAAATACCTAAAAGGGCTGAAAGAGCAGGCTGTGAACTTGGAATACAGTAATATATCTTAAAACACTAACAATAAATTGGTCTATCCAAGGATTCACTGTCCCCATATCAATTATTGATCTGTGGATAATAAAAGTTATTTTTGTACTGTTGACTGTAAACTCGGAAAACTTGAACCATGTCCTATGCTCAGGAAAGTACTCCAGAGCTACTCTAGCACAAGTAGTTATCCCCATGTGAAATGGAAACCTTACTTCCTGCAATGTCTATGCCCACTGCCGATGTAGCTAAATTTAAATCTTACATAAGTCAGTCAGAAGATACCAGTGTCTAATTTTAATCCTAAAGGCCTGTGAAGGAGTCAGAGATAGACTGGGTCTTAAGAAGACTGCAAATCAGCTCAAGCACAATAAAATCTCTGTTTAAATTAAGGCAGGCTTCCTAAACCTTGGAACTGTTGACATTTGGGGCCAAACAACTCTTTGCTGTGAGGGCCTGACCTGTGCACCAGGATTGTTCAGTGGCCTCCCTGAGCAATCCTACTGAGTGGCCTACCCACTCACTAGGTGGCAGCAGAGCCTGCCCAGTTGTAACAAACAAATGTCCCTTGTCTTCCAAATGTCCCTTGGAGGAAAATTTGCCCACACTTCAGGCTCCCTGGATTAAGGTCAACTATATAAACCTTAAAGTGACATGGTGAATCTTATTTTGCAGTAGCATGATCTAAAACCTATGCAACTTATGATTTTTAACAAACAATGTCTATAATTTAATAAAAATGGAAACAGTTCAAATAACACTGTGTACTTATGTGAAATTATACACACACACACACACACACACACACACACACACATATATATATATATACACACACACATACACACTCAATAACATGCATATACAGGGAAGGGATGGAACCCGGAGAGAAACAGGCCAAATGCTGTGTGCATGTATGTTTTATCACTCTGAACTTCATTATAATATATAATCACAGTGCACCAATAAAAGCATATTAAACTAAAAACAAATAAAAGACAAAAGAAATCAGCTTGAAAAATCACTGGAAACACCAAAATATGTAAGCGTATTACCTAAATGTAAAAATGATTTGTATCTACTCCAGAGTAAATAATAATTACATTCAAATAACAATGACTACTGTGTTCAAAATAGCAGAAAAATAATGTGTAGTAAATACATAAAATAATGTCAACAGAGAGTTGGAATTCATGAAAATAATCAGATAAAATTTTTGAATTAAAAATTCACTATATGAGCTAGGTGTGGTGGCACAAGCCTGTATTCCCAGTACTTGAGAGACTGAGACAGCAGGACTACAGGTTTGAGGACAGCCTCAACAATATAGGGAGACTCTCAGCAACCTAGTGAGACAAAACAAAAAATAAAAAGGACTGAGGGTGTAGCTCAAAGGTAGAATACCCCTAGGTTCAATCCACAGTAGCACACGCACAAAAAAGAAAATAAAAATCATTATATGATTTTAAAATTAGCTAACAACACACAGGGAAAGACTAAAAGGTAAACTAGAAATCAAAGGAATTGAAATTGAAATACAAAGTGGGAAAGAAATGAAAATACAAGAAATAATATTAGAGATAGAACAATAAAAATGCCTCATATATTTGTAATTGAAGTCCAAGCAGGATGGGCAAAATAGAGAATGGAAAGATGCAATATTTGAAGAGAATTTTACAAGCTGATAATGAACACCAACCCACATATACCAAAACTCTGTGACCCATAAACAAAATAAAGGTTTAGGGGGAAAAAAGGAAACACACATTGATTTAGAAGAAAAAACAGTAAGGACAGCTTTTTTCACAGCAAACACGGAAACTCAACACAATGACTCCTTCCTTCCTTCCTTCCTTCCTTCCTTCCTTCCTTCCTTCCTCTCTTTCTTTCATTTTCGTGTTGCTAGGGATTGAACCCAGGGGCATTCTGTCTCCAAGCTGCACTTCCAGTCCTTTTTTAAAAAAATCTTATTTGAAAACAGGGTCTCACTAAGTTGCAGAGGGCCTCACTAAGTAGCTGAGGCTGGCTGCGAACCTGCGATCCTCCTGTCTCAGCCTCTCAAGTACTGGGATTACAGGGGTACACCAACACACCCAGTTTATATATTGTATTCTCAAAAAATTTTAAATGAGATTTTAAGTGTTCTCACCATCAAAAAATGATAATTATTTGAAGGAATGCAATGCATATGTTAATTAGCTTGATTTAGCCATTTCATAATGTGGGCCTATATCAAAATATCATGTTGTACAATATAAATACATATTTTTTTCCACAAAAGTAAAAACAAAACCTAGGGTAAATATTTGTATTTACTTGAATAGGATAGTTATCAATGTTTACTGTACAAAATAACTGCAGCAAAATTATGAACATCACATAAAAATCCCACAATTTACCTGTCATTCTATCTTGCTACACCTTCTCACCTACTGATTGTTGTATTAAAAGTTTTCATCACTTTGATAAGTGAAACTTGATGTCTTATTTTCTGTAATGGCAGAAGAAATATTTTAACAATCCCCATTGTTTTTTTTTTTTTACTACCAGTCTCTGGGGGAATCTAATAACAATCAAATTAGCTTTCTCATTTATGCCCCTTATCAAGGGATACATTTAAATACTGTTTTCTTTTGAATCCAGAACACAGAATAACATCACTGGACAATGAACATTAACCATCCAGGATTTCATAATAGTTCATTATGATTTCATTTCATTTCATTACTGACAAAGTCCAAGTAAACTGGTAGGTGTAACAACACTAATGTTACTCTACCTACACACCATATCAACCACTGTATTTTCATGTACAATGTTGAATGCATCTGGAAGCAATAAAAGACAAATGGCAAAATAATAACTGGAAAGAGGTAAATTCAAGTGGAATAAGTTTTATTTTGTTACAGTTTGAAAAATTATAAATAATTATATTTTTATATTGAGATTTTTAAGAAAATAACCCATTAATCCTGGCTGAATAAGTTATTCTTAGAGAAAAGGGATGTAGGTAGGGTTAAGTTGTTTGGCTATACTGATAAGATTGAATGATTTCATTCTTTGAATCACTGCATGACATAGAGAAAAATAGTTACTTGCTTTTAGGCATGCAATTATTTTTCAAGATGGATAAGTAATAAGACTGAAAGGATAAAATGCCAGGCCTATAACTTATAAAGTCATAGAATTCTCCTACTCATAAAATATTGATGCTATTATATATGTTAGAAGTTAAGATGAACAACATATGAAAAAAATTGATGTTCCTATGAAAGCATTCTAAAAATGGTAAATATTTAAACACTCATTCAACTGGAAAGAAATCATTAGTTTGGGACTCTGTCTTTGCAGGTGCACGTGCTCCTGCAATTCTACTTATTTATGTGCTTTCTAGAAACACAGAAGCAATACTGAACATAATGGTCTTACTGCAAGAGTAGAAGCAATGAACAAGGAGTCACAGTTGTGAATGA
Source organism: Glis glis (assembly GCA_004027185.1). Lineage (NCBI taxonomy): Eukaryota > Metazoa > Chordata > Mammalia > Rodentia > Gliridae > Glis > Glis glis. The sequence continues at coordinate 35,265 of PVJS01012054.1, read as the reverse complement.
GAATAATCAAACATCTCCACTTTCAAATTCTACTACTTTGTCAAAATTAGTTTTCACATCACTCTGAAAGATGGAGTCAAATGTAATGGTTAGCATACAGGCCACTTTTGAAAAAATATTTGCTTTAGTGATAGCTACAAATTAAAAAATGGCATATACTTATATGCTTGTTGTGGTGAGGTAGAGATACTGTATTTTTATATTTAAACTGTTTGAATAACAGTTTAAAATATACAAAGAATAATCATACATAGCTAATTTTCTTCCTTAATAATCAGCATGAGGGCTGAGATTCTGATAAAGACAAGAAATGGTTTTGAGATGAACAGTGAGCCTCTAACAGGCCTACATCAAGTCAAAGGAGGAGCCTCTGGGCTAAATGGTTTCCTGAAGCTCATTTCCTGACCTCATTAAATGTAAGTATTTATATTTTAAAATTCACTTACCTTATCTGAGTCCAATTAGTCAGTGGAATGGTATCTTGACTTATATTTATCCTAGAAAAACTTAAAGTTAAATGAACATTAGAGAAAATTGTTGTGAAAAAACAAAGATGCAAAGAAGACATGTTACTTTCATAAAGATACTGTTCATACAGTATGTCTACAATTTTGTGGTGTATTTGTGAGTGTGTGTGTGTGTCTGTGTGTGTGTGTGTGTGCGTGCACATGTGTTTAACTCAACAAAGGTTAATGATTTACCTCACTCCTTCTACCTCTTTGAGGGAGAAAAGTCGAATAAGATAATAATATTCAACCTCACTACTTCCTAGCCTTAATGATGGTGACTATGGAATTTCTATGCACCCATTACATGTGATAAGATATATATTAAACAGAATATCACCACCAAATGTTCTTTGATCCAATTTTGTAACACTTGCATAAGAAGGGAGAGATGGCAAACATTTATTTTGTTGACTACACGAACTGAAGAGAGGAATGTGTAGGATAGGCATCTATGCCTCTTAGAGTCAATAGGGGTAATTCAGCTGCAAACTTTCCTCACAGGTTTGGTTTAATTTCAATTAACAATATAACTGTCTCAACCTTTAACTGTATATTAATGATAAGGGGATTATCTCTTTCTAGTGTTTAATAGTTCCCTCTGAAATGCACAATGCATATTTTATTTGAACACTAGTTTTCACTCTGGCAGTATACCTAGACTTTTTAGTGCATACTGAAGGTGTGACAAAAATGTAAGAGTCTATGCCCTTCCTGAAAGCTGCAAAAGATGAAAATCTACTTTACTGTTGATTTTCAAAAATATTCACTATCATTCTAATAAATTAAGTGTTAATCCAGTCTGATCTAAAGCTGAACATGGAGCAAAGCCAATTTTATTCACATTATATGACTTTGTCTCACATTAACCAAGAGCCAAATTTGATCTAATTAACTTCATGACTATCACAACTTCTACTGGCTTTGTGTCCAGTGAAGTATTATGAACGGCAGAACATCAAGGAATATCCACAAAGCGCCACATCACCAAAAGTGTTGATGCCCTGAGTTAGTAATGAAAAGCATAAGTGATAATTAGGTTCACTGTCTCATTATTCTCTGTGATTTCCTGTGTTTTCCTCTTTTTTAGACAACTTCTGACAGACACATGAAAATGGATAAATGGATATCCTAAATAAAAACACAAGTATTTCTCAGTTTATCCTGCTGGGACTTTCCAGTTCTCAAAATATTCAAGTACTGTTTTTTGCTATCTTCCTACTTGTCTATGTCTCCATAGTAGTGGGAAACCTCCTCATTGTGATCTCTGTGATATTTGCTAACCATCTTCACTCCCCCATGTATTTCCTACTGGCAAATTTATCCTTTTTTGACTTATGTCTTTCCTCTGTGGCAACTCCTAAAGTGATTGCAGACTTCCTTAGAAAATGCAAGACCATCTCGTTCTGGGGCTGCATGGTCCAGATGTTTTTGATGCATTTCTTTGGGGGTGGTGAGATGTCTCTTCTGATAGCTATGGCCATCGACAGGTACATTGCTATATGCAAGCCCCTGCACTACAAGACCATCATGAGCCACAAGATGCTCATTGTGCTTCTACTGCTCTCATGGACGATTGGGTTCATACACACCACAAGCCAAATGGTTTTCACAGTGGGTTTACCATTCTGTGGTCCCAATGTCGTAGACAGCATTTTCTGTGACCTCCCCCTGGTCATCAAGCTCGCCTGCACTGAGACCTATAGCCTGGAGCTCTTGGTGATTGCAGACAGTGGGGTCCTGTCCCTGGTCTGCTTCATCCTGTTGGTCATATCCTACATGATCATGTTTGTCACCCTCTGGCAGCACTCCTCCAGAGCATCCTCCAAGGCCGTGTCCACACTCTCTGCTCACATCACTGTAGTAACTCTCTTCTTTGGCCCAGCTATCTTTATCTATGCTTTGCCATTCAACAGTTACTCTGTAGATAAGTTTCTTTCTATATTTTACTCCGTGATCACACCCCTCCTTAATCCAATTATTTATACTTTGAGGAATCAGGAAATGAAGGCAGCCATTAGGAGACTGAGCAGCCAACTTACTGGTTTCTCTCTGGCCCCTTAAATATTGTTTGTAATAGGAAGGTGGTAGGTTCAAGGCCAACCTCAGCAACTTAGTGAGACCCTCAGCAACTTGGAGGAACAGTTTCAATATAAAAAACACAAAGGGCTGGGAACGTAGCTCAGAGATAGAATGCTCCTGGGTTCAATCCCCGGTATAAAAAATATATATATTATATATAAATTATAGATATCTATTATATATAACTCTCTGAGTTTTTGTATGTCTCATGCTACCAAATAATATAATTTTTCCTTCCATATTCCTAGAATTATCAAGATAGTTTAAGATTATTAATAGAAAATGTTAACAATGCAGATATAATTCCCGAAAAAGAAAATATTTATTATATATCTTCCATCTTAGAATGTTTAGAATATGTAAACATAATGTTTCTTAACAATTTTTTATGTTTTTGTGAATTAAGATGTATAATCACTAACTTTAATAGCATAAAACCAAAGAGAGTTTCAAATAAATTTCTATTTCTACAGTTATGATTTGTAAACTAATGCATGTTTAAAATGTCTACCACCATATGTCAACCTTATGAAGGCTTCTTTTTTTCCCTTTCTTTTATTGGTGCATTGTAATCATACATCTTGCTGAAGTTCAGGGTGATAGAGGCATACATGCACACAGCACTCGGTGATCCCTCCCCCAGTTCCCACCCCACTCCCTCTCCCTCCCCCCCTTCATGCTTGACACGATGATTGGCTTTGATAAGTTTGTGTATGTACATCACGATCATTGACGTGTTTCCCTCTTCAAGTCTTCCTCCCCCCTCCTGGCTCCTATCTCCCTCAGTTAGGCCCCCTCCTTCACTGCACTAAGGTTTCTCCTCCTTTGTCTGGAGTCCCTCCTGTGTCCCAGTTTTTCCCTAGCTTCCACATATGAGAGAGAACATTCCACCTTTCACTTTTTGTGACTAAGTAATCTCCCTTAGCATGATATTTTCCAGTTCCATCCATTTCTCTGCAAATGACATAATTTTGTTCTTCTTTATAGCTGAGTAGAATTCCATTGTGTGTATATCCCATAATTTTATAATACATTCATCTTTTGATGGACACCCAGGCTGGTTCTATAGTTTGGCAATTATGAATTGTGCAGCTATAATATAACACAGATATGCATGCAATACTATGGTAGTCTGATTTCAATTATTTTGGGTAGATACCCAGGAGTGGTATAGCTGGGTCATATGGTAGGTTCATTCCCATTCTTCTGAGGATCCTCCACACTGTTTTCCAAAGTGGTTTCACTAATTTGCAGTTCCACCAACAATGTATCAGAGTTCCTACTTCTCCACATCCTCACCAGCATGGTGTTAAATTAAGAATTATAGATTTTGTTTTGTTTTGTTTTACTCTGTGGTCTTAATAGGCCAATCATACTTAATATATCAAAAACTTTTTTTAGAAACAAATGTTTTTTTGTATACCCAAATAGTTTTCTAGAATTAAAAATCAATTTGAATACTAAAATTTAAGATTATCTGTGTTACTCTATCTTCCTATGCCAAGTGACAGAGTTTGGTCAATCTTCCTTTAAGTGAATTCAGTTTTTCATGAAACAATCTCTTCTGAACAGTGCTGTACATTGTTAATGATACATGTCTGGTCCTTTTCCCAAAGAGAATAAGAAGGTTAGGGTGGGGAGATATTTATGTTAGTCATAGTGCTCTCAGAAAACCACTCTAAGGAGGAGACATGTAAACCCAGGCTTTAGCATTAAGAGAGTTACAGAAATAGACATCAATCAGGGGAAGAGAATTCCAGACAGAATGACCAATCTATAGAGATATTGTGTGGTAAAAAAAAAAGTTAGTATCTACTAAAGATAGTTTTATGACTCATATTGAAGAATTAAAGGTGGCAAGTTAATGCTGAGACTTAATAGAAGGGAAGACGCCAGAATATGTAAACCTAGTGGATCCTTTTTTAAAAATTAAAAAATGTGAAGGGTTTTGAGAATGGGAGGGATTCGAGACAATAATCTTTAAAATTTGATATAGCTCTGTCCTCTTAAATGGGGAATAAACTGTACCAAAAATGAAAACAGAGAACTGTAGTTCTTTCTTTCACTTAACCTGAATTTATTAAATGATTCTAACAGTAAGTTTGTTGAAACTATAATGAAGCCTTGTAAAGAGAAATAAGAGTTAAAATTATGCAAGAATCTACCAGACAATCTCCTGGGGGTGTTGTCATTACCTTGAAAATTAAACATACCTATCGTCCCTTCTTATCCCCCTCTTCCCTTTTCAGTATTTTTCCCTACTTAAATTTGGCTCTAGACCATGTCTTTTTAAAATTTAATGTTTACTATGGAAAATTATGTATGTTACACTTACCAACTGGCTTGGATAATCAAATCAGGGCACACAATTTATGCACACACTATTTTTCTAATTTCTATATTTAGGCATCCTGTCTTTCTTATAAACACTTTTTCAAGTAGTATTGTAACATTACACTGTAGTATATGTATCTTCATTAGAGAAAAAAATTTTCCTTCTCTTATTTTTAAGTGTTTAGCTTGCCATTTGTTGAATGAAAATAAATATAACCATTTCATTTATTAAGCCTGTATAGATGCATTCTAAAGCTCTAAAGCATATATAATTGGATGATTTTAATTGGGTCCTAAATAACTCATGAAAAAATTAAACAACAATGTATACATAGCACTCTTTCAATACTTAAAAACAACATGTAAAAATATGCATTTAGTAAAATGTACTGATAATGTAACCCGTCTAAAGTATCATCTAAACATTTAAAGCCAGGTGTGGTGGCACATACCTATAATCCGAGTACTTGGGAGGTTAAGATAGGAGAATCATAGTTTTGAGGTCAGCCTCAGCTACTTACTGAGGCTCTCAGCAACTTAATGACACCCTATTTCAAAATAAAAGATAAAATAGGGCTGGGAGTGTAGCTCAGAGGTAGATGCCCTGGATTTAATCCCCAGTAACTAACACATACACACACACACACACACACACGCACACACACATATACTTGGATCCTGTAGTTTATATCTAAGTTTACCTAAGCAAATCACAAGACATGTCATCATTTTACACATACTCTGTTGAGAGAGAGATCCTTGTTATTTACCTATTAACCTATTTTTTATGTACAGAAATCCTTCTAATCCATGTAAGCCGGATTTTAAAACAAAGACCACACAGTAGCACGTAGTGGATAATCATTTAATCCACAGATGTTTGTCTATTAAAAGCAAAAATTACTTAGCTTTCTAGTATAACTGCTCAGGCTACCTCCAGTTGTTTTCTAGGGCACTAAAATTAATATTTTTAAAAGAAAATAATTTAATATATACATATATGGAAAGTAGTTAAAGCCACATTCACAGTCAGGTTTATTGGGTTGTTTTAATTTCTAGTTTTTAATTGGTGCATTGTATTTATATATCACGGTAAGATTTGGAGTGATAGAATCACACACACACACAGCATTCCTTTTGTGTTCCCTTCCCGGTTTGCCTCCCCTCCCCACAAATAATATTTACATTGATACAGATAACTTCATATATGAACAAAAGATTATTTAAAAGAACAAAATTTCTTTTTTTTTGCAGTACCAGGGATGGAACCCAGGGGCGTTCTACCTCCGAGCTACACCCCCGTCCCTATTTTTTATCCTTTATTTTGAAACCAGGTCTCACAAAGTTGCAGAGGGCCTCACTAAGTAGCTGAGGCTGGCCGCGAACCCGGATCCTCCGGTCTCTGCCTCCCAAGTACTGGGATTACAAGCATGCACCACCACGCCCAGCTTAAAAGAACAAAATTTCTGCCAGCCACAATGGCACATTCCTGAATCCCAGTACTTGGGAGTCTGAGACAGGAGGATTGAATCGCAGGCTTGAGGCCAACCTTAGCAATTTAGCCAGATCCTCAGCAATTTAGTGATACCCTGTTTCTATGAATGAATGAATGAATGAATGAATGAATGAATATGGCTGAGGGTGTAGCTCAGAGGTAAAATGCCCTGGATTCAATCTCCAGTATGAAGAAAAAAATTTTAAGGACATAATTTAGTTTTTAATATTTCTTGTTTTAATTTTTCCCAAATAGTGCTAACAGACTTGTTAATTGCAATTATACATCACAGTGAGATTCAATGTGATAAAAACATACATCTGCACAGTTCTTTATGTATTTCCCTCCACATCCCATCTCGCTCCCCCCTTCTCCCTCCCCAGAGGAGTTAGTGAGATTGGTAGTAATATCTCCATATAGTGTAATTTGAACAGTTTCAACAGAGAAAATTTTAAAGGGTTTTATTTTCCAAGAAAATTCTGATTAATACTAATGGCTGGGTGGAACACTACATTAAAAAAGAACTCTGAGGTCAGTCTGAGCATCATAAATATGCTGGCAATATCTGTTGTGAGTTTTGGAAGTTAATGTGTCACCATCTTTATCAAATATTTATCAACCTAAGTTCTTTATTATTCGAGAAGGCTATGATTGTTCAAAAAACATGAATGTGTTAAATATAAAAAGAAACACAGAATAATTCCTCTAACAAATGTACTCATCTCTGATTATTATGGTTACTCAGCCTTTAGAATTTGCTTGTGTAGTTACATTGCTTTATCATAAAGTTATACTAGAGTTGCCCACCTTCCCTGATCTTCCTCTAATACTTTTGAGCCTTCAGAAGTTCTACACACTGTCAAAGGGCTTGGTGAACTTCTAAATATGCTTAATGGTTGTTTCTGAGCTCCACTAATTTATTGATTACTATTAGTCAATTCACGTCATTAAGAATGGTGAAAACCCCACCACAACCCCTTTTTCTCAAGCCCCATACATGGGAAAAGGAGATTTTTATCTAAGTTGCTAACTGGTTAATGCCTTATGATTGTCCTTATGGAAGGAATTGTTTATTTTTATTTTACTTTAATAAAAAATTAGTTATTTTATTAATTATATACTTTTATATAATTAAAGGAAGAGGATTGTAATTTCTTCAAGTTTCATCCAGGATGAGTTAATTTTTCTACAAATGTGTTCCACCTCCCACCAAGCAAACCAGCTGAGATAGTGCTTTCCAGAGCAAATACTCTTTAGAGAAAGTTCACAAGGCTGACATGCTTGGTAAATTCGTAATCTGCTTGAACAATGGGAGAGCAAGTCTTTGTCCTGAACCCTAGAGGAAACCAACATGTTTATCTTAATAATTCCCTCAGGGGGGTGATCACCAGTCTGCATCTTATGTATGTTTGCTAACTCCTTGTTCTTCTTTTATTTAACCTGAACATGATTGCCATGTATTTTTGCTAGAAGTAAAATAAAAAAGACAGGCAATATATATTATATATTTGGAACTTCACTGGGTCTACATGTCTTTGAAGAAGGTCACTACTCAGCAGCATCTGGTAGGTTTAAAGAGCAGTGCTGATAACATATTGCATGTGTATACTTTAATAAAGTATGTGTCATTTTACATAAAAGTAGTAACTTAATTGAAGCCATACTACTCTGATCATGAGGGAAACAGTAATAGATCATTTTGGCTAACTTGCATCTGGACAGAGAAGAGTCACTCTAACTGACAGATAAGGAGAGATCACTTTATTTTTTATGAAAAGACTCAGTTTTATAGTTTGTGCTTGTGTTTTTGAAACATAAATTTGAGTTAGTTAGTCCACAGAAAAAAATAAGACAAAATAATTTAGAGTAAGATAACAAAAATGAGATTTTACCTTGGCTAAATTTAACATCAGTAATAAGTTGGAATCTAATGTAATAAAAACTAAGATATAGAAAATAAGAAGGGGTGCCAGTGGCTACTGGCATTGTGGCTTCCACATGCTACCAACAAAGAAGCCAGAGACCTGTTGTAAATCCAGCAACCCTAGATCAGCAGCAACAAAAGCAAGCAGCAACTCGCTCCACGCTCCACAGAGACCTAAAGAGTGGTGGTGACAGCAGCTGCAATGGCGCCAACTTGGCAGGACCACACTGTTGGCTACCAGCATTGCAGCTTCCACACACCACCAACAAAGACACCAGTGACCTGTCATAAATCCAACAGCTGCAGATCAGCAGTGATGAAAGCAAGCAGCAACTCGCTCCACACTTGATAGAGACCAGAACTGCTGCAGTGACAGAAGCACCAGTGCCATCTTGGTTGGATTGCGCAGGTGGCTACCTGCATTGTGGCTTCTGCAGGCCACAAACAAAGAAGCTGGTGATGTGTTGTAAAACCAGCAACTGCAGGTCATCAGCGATGAAAGCAAGCAGCAATTCATTCCATGCCCAGCAGAGACCCAAGTGCCCAGAAGCCTGGCCAGAACCTGTGGCAGCATAGCTGAGGCCACCAACTCCCACAGAGATTAAGAGCAGTGCTCATTGAGACCTTAACTAGCCGCCCCAGGGGGAGACCACCCAGCATGGCCACAGGAACTCATGTGGCAAGCAAAGGACTCATGGGGTCTGAGACTTTGTGGATCACTCCCGTGGAGGTGGGATTGGGGTCTGCAGTGGGACACAGTGGATGCACGGATAAGCAGACAGCCCCAGCAACATTTGGGCTGGACAGATCTACAGCCCACAGGTCACAGTGCCTTTGTAGGGTTCCCAGATACCACACAGTTGTGGTACCTGGGGAAAAATTAGACCAACCCAGCCCTCTCTGTGAAAAACATGGAGTTCCATGGTTGTGCAGAGTTGGGTCAAAGAGACATCTGCCACTTCTGTAGGCAGAGAGAGACACAAGCCCAGGGCCCTCTGCTGGCAACACCCGCCATATGTGTAGTCAGAGACAGATGTAAGGACAGCCAAAGTGGAAAATGTGGTGACCCACATTTATAGTGAGAGGAGCAATAGCAGCACTGGGCACCTGCACAGGCAGTGAGAGGCACCAGGAAAGGGTCCCAATCACTGAAGGAGAACAAGAATTGGGCCTCCAAATAGACATTATACTAGGAAAGTGAGAATAAAATTAAGCAAAGGCTATCCATCTTTAAGGCTCACCTAGTAGCAAATATCTACCTCCAGAATAAGATACTATAAAGGGAGAGAGATCAGACATAGGAAACCTACAGAAGGAGAGAGCTAACAAAAGCAACAAAGATATAAACTTAAGAAACCTGAAATCATGAGAAGGAAGAATAGCAAGGAAACAATGAGCTCCCACAACTCCACAACAAAGAACCCTCCAACAATGAAGTGCAAAGATTGCCAGAAGGACAATTCAGAACTTTAATAGTAAAAATGATACAAGATTTCTGAAAAGAATTGAGAAAGAGCCTGAAAGAAATGAAGGATCAAATAAGCAAGGAATCTGACACCCTGAACAGGAGTCAAAAAGAAGCTCTGAAGGAAGTGAAGGATACAATAATTGAAATGCAGGCATCAATACAAACTATCAACAATAGACTAGACCACATAGAAAATGGAATCTCACTATTAGAAGATTACCTCTCCAAATATGAACACATAGTATATAATTTAGAAAAAACAATTTGACAGAATGAATTGGACATTGAAGAGATCTTGGCCAATTTTAAAAGGGAAAACCTAAGAATAATATGCATAGAAGAGGGAATAGAAGCTGAAACCAAAGGAATCAATAACATATCAGAGAAGTAATATTAGAAACTTTTCCAAACATAGAAAAAGAGGTCAACACACAGGTACAGGAAACATATAGAACCCCTAATAGACAAGATCAAAGAAGAGGTTCACCACGCCACATAATAATCAAATTGACTAAGGTAGAGGCCAAGGAGAGAATCTCAAAGGCAAAGAGAGTAAAAGACCAAATAACATTCAGAGGCAAACCAATAAGAATCACTTCCTACTTTTCAAACCAAGTCATGAAACCAGGAGGGCCTGGAGCGACATATTCCAGACTGAAAGAAAACAACTTCCAGCCAAGATTTATCTACCCAGAAAAGATATCCATCAAATTTGATGGGGAAATAAAAACCTTCCATGACAAATAGAAGCTGAAAGACATTATGTCTTCAAACCAGCACTAGAGAAGATACTCAAAGAGATTAATTACAAAGAAGAAATAATAAAGAAATATCAGAACCAGAGAAACAATTATTACCATCAAACAAACAACTAGGAAAAGAACAAACACTGCCTCAAACAGAAATTAAAATTCAAAATGTTGGGAATTGTTGAGGATCGTAGTCCCCGGGACTGGGGAGAGGAAGACCTGAATAAAGGACATGGACAATGGCTCTTCTGGCAACTGACAAAGTTTATTTCTTAGTGCAGCTTTTTATACAATCTACTTTATGCCTTGTGCATCATCCTGCAGGGTTAACAGAGTCCATTAAGCAAAGTATACTTGAGATTAAGAAGAACACATCGTGCACTGACCCTGACTGTTAGATATAAGATATTCCAAGAACATTGCATACTTTCTCACAGGCTATTAGACAAAGAGAACAAAGAGAATCCAGCTCCAGCAGGAACTTCAGGTATAATCAGAAGCACGTTCTCACTACAGGCCAGCAAGCATGGGTGGGAAAGAACACTGACTATGCCCAGAGTCCAGAGAGACACGACCTTTTGCTATGTCCTCTGTTTAAAACTCTCCTTGGAATCTTCCATTCCCGTTAGGCTTCATCCATGTCTTCCCACAGGAAATTATAACTCATCTCTCAATAATCATGCTGAATATAAATGGCCTCAACTCCCCAGTCAAAAGACATAAGGTGGCAAAATGGATTAAAAATCACAATCCATCTATATGCTGCCTGCAAGAAACACACCTTACAAGTAAAGATACTCACAAACTAAAGGTGAAGGAAGGGAGCAAGGTAATCCATGCTAACAGAACTCAAAAACAAGGAGTAGTAGTAGCTATGATATCAGACAAATTAGACTTCAAATCTAAACTTATCAGAAGAAGGTCATTTCTTACTGGTAAAAGGAACAATCCAGCAAGAAAATATAACAATAGTCAATATTTATGCCCCAAACATAGGTGCAAACACTTTCATAAAAGAAACTCTTCATGACATTAAGGCACACATAGATCCCAATACAATAATATTGGGAGACTTCAACACCCCCTCACACCACTAGATCAATCTTCAAGACAAAAGGTCAGTAGAGATGCCTCTGACCTAAGGAATACATAAACCAAATGGACCTACTAGACACATACAGAATATTCCACCCAACTACAGCAGAATTCACATTTTTTTCAGCTGCTCATGGTACCTTTTCTAAAATAGACCATATCCTAGGCTACAAAGTGAGTACTAGCAAGTTCAAAAAATGTGATATAATCCCCTACATCTTTTCAGACCATAATCAACTATAAGAAGACCCAGAGAAACCTCATAAACACTTGGAGACTGAATACCACACTACTGAATGAGGAATGGGTCACAGTAGAAGTAAGGGGAGAAATTAAGAAATTCCTAGAAACAAACAAAAACAGGGACAGTACAAATGAAACTCTGGGACACTCTGAAGGCAGTATAAAGAGGAAAATTCACAGCACTGAGTGCTCACAAAATAACAGAAAATCACCAAATAAATAATCTAATGACACAGTTCAAAGCCCTTGAAAAACAGGAATGGTGTAACACCACAGCCAGTAAAAGACAGGAAATTAATAAAACCAGAGCAGAAATCAATGATGTAGAGAATTAAAAATTTTTAAAAAATCAACAAAACCAAAAGCTGGTTCCTTGAAAAAATAAACAAGTTAGATAAACCACTAGCCAACTTAACCAAAAGAAAGAGAGAATCAACTCACATTACTAAAATAAGATATGAGAAAGGTGATATTACCACCGACAGCATGGAAATCCAGAGGATTATCAGAAACTACTTTAAAAACTATACTCCAACAAAATGGAAAACCTAGAAGAAATTGACAAATTTATAGGCACGTGCAACCTTCCTAAGTTGAATCAAGAAGATATAAAAAATTTAAATTGACCAATAGTAATTAAAGAGATTGAAGCAGAAATAAAGAGCCTACTATCAAAGAAAAGACCAGGTCCAGATGGTTTCCCATGTGAATTTTATAAAACCTTTATAGAAGAACTAATCCAATTCTCCTCAATCTATTTCATGAAGTAGAAAGAAATAGGACTTTCCCAAATACATTCTATTAAGCCAACATCACATTAATACCAAAACCAAATAAAGACAACTCAATTAAAGTACAGACCCATATCAATGATGAACTTAGAAACAAAACTAAACAAAATACTAGCAATGTGCATTCAAAATCACATCAAGAAAATCATACATCATGACCAAGTCGGGTTCATCACAGGATTGCAAGGCTGGTTCAACATATGAAAAACAATCCACGTAATCCACCACATAAACAGAACAAAAGACAAAAATCACATGATCATTTCAATAGAAGCTGAAAAAGCATTTGACAAAATCCAACACCCATTCATAATAAAAACACTTCAGAGAATTGGAATAGAAGGAACATACCTCAATATCATAAAGGCACTATACAATAGGCCCACAGCCAACATCATGCTGAATGGGGAAAATCAATGAGAGTTCCCCTTAAAAACAGGAACAAGACAAGGATGTCCCCTGTCAACACTCCTTTTCAATATAGTACTAGAGATTATAGCCAGAGCAATAAGGCAAGAGAAGGAAATCAAAGGAGTGAAAATAGGAGAAGAACTGACACTATCTCTATTTGTAGATGACATATTATACTTAGAAGATCCAACAAACTCAACAAAAAGGCTTGTTGAACTAATCAACAAATTCAGCAAAGCATCTGGATACAAAATCAATCTTAAAAAATCAGAAGCTTTTCTATATGCCAACCATAAATCCACTGAAAAAGAAATCCAGAAAACATTTCCATTCACAATAGCCGCCAAAACAATAAAATACTCAGGAATAAGCCTAACCAAGGAGGTAAAAGACCTCTACAAGGAAAATTATAAAACATTGAAAAAAGAAATTGAAGAAGATCTTAGAAGATGGAAAGACCTCCCATGCTCTTGGATAGGCAGAATAATTATCAAAATGGCCATTCTTCAAAAAATGATCTAGAGGTTCAATGCAATACCCATTCAATTACCAAGGTCATTCTTCATAGACATAGAAAAATCAATCATTAAATTCATTTGGAACAACAAAAAGCCCAGAATATATAAAATAGCTCTCAACAACAAGAACCATGTAAGAGGCATCACAACACCTGACTTCAAACTATACTATAGAGCCATAGTAATAAAAACAGCATGATATTTGCAAAAAAGCAGACACATAGACTAATGGAGCAGAACAGAAGACTCAGAAACAAAACCACACACTTATAGCCAATTGATTTTTGACAAAGGAGCCAAAAACATACACTGGAAAAAAGATAACCTCTTCGACAAATGGTGTTGGCAAAACTTGTTAACCACATGAAGAAAAATGTAAATAAACCCCACTTTCTCACCCTGCACAAGAGTCAATTCAAGATGGATCAAAGTCCTGGAAATTAGACTAGAGACCTTGCAGCTACTTGAAGAGGATATAGGTCCAACTCTTCAACACATAGGCACAGGCAAAAGCTTCCTCAACAAGACCCAAAAGGCATAAAACATTAAAAAGAGGATCAATATGTGGGATTGCATTAAACTGAAGAGCTTCTGCACAGCAAAGGAAACTGTCAAAAACCTCAACAGAGAGCTGACAGAATGGGCGAAGATTTTTCCCACCTACTCCTCTGATAGAGGACTAATATCTAGAATACACAGAGAACTCAAGAAACTCACCGCTAAAAACACAAACAACCCAATCAAAAAATAGGCAAATGAACTAAATAGGCACTTCACAGAAGAAGAGATACAAATGGCCAATAAATGTATGAAAAAATGTTCAACATCATTAGCAATCAGAGACATGCAAATCAAAACTACCCTGAGATTTCACCTAACCCCAATTAAAATGGCAATCATTAAAAACAAAAACAATAACAAATGCTGGCGAGGATGTGGAGAAGTAGGAGCTTTAGTACACTGTTGGTGGGATTGCAAATTAGTGTAACCACTTTGGAAAACAGTGTGGAGGATCCTCAGAAGAATGGGAATGAACCTACCTTATGACCCAGCAATACTACTTCTATGTATCTAACCAAAAGAATGGAAACCAAATTACCAGACTAATGCATGCATATCTATGTTTATAGCTGCACCATTCACAATTGCGATAGTATGGAACCAGCCAAGATGTCCATCAGCAGTTGAATGGATTACAAAACTATGGGATATGTACACATTGAAATTTTATGCAGCCATCAAGAAGAACAAAATTACATCATTTGCAGGGAAATGGGTGGATTTAGAGAATATTATGCTTAGTGAGATTAGCCAGTCACAGAAAGTGGAAGGTCAGATTCTCTCTCTAATATGCAGAAGCTAGGGAGGAGAGGGCATAGGAGGGACTCCAGACAAAGATGGAGAAAACCTCAGATGAGTAAAGAAGGTGACCTAACTGAGGGAGATGGGAGGGGGGAAGAGGGAAACACCCTAATTCTCATTATGTGCATATACAAATATATCAAGGTCACTACTGTGCTGAGCAGGAGAAGGAGGGAAGGGGGAGGAAATGGGGGTGGAAATTGGGGAGGGCTAATTGACCGATGTGTGCATGTATACTTCTATCACCCTGAAACCCATCAAGATGTATGATTACAATACACCAATAAAAATTATAAAAAAGAAAGTACATTAATTAGCTGTGTGTGTGTGTATATGTGTATATATGCATACATATATATCCAATACATGCCCACACACACACACACACACATATATATATACACACACACACATACGTTGTAATTCACATGCATATATTTAATACTTCAAATTAAGGGGTGGGAAAAATGAATACTAGCCACCAAAACGTGAAGTGACTATGTCTTTTTTCATTAAACTAACTTATTTGACTAATAGTAATTGACATTTTACCCAGTGACTAAAGTGAACTCATGGGTAATGAACTCATGATAGAAAGAGCAAAAACATTTAGAAGCCGGGCACATGCTTTTAATCCCAGTACTTGGGAGGCTGAGACAGGAGGATCACAGGTTCGAGGGCAGCCTCAGCAACTTAGTGAGGCTGTCACCAACTTAGTGAGGCTATCACCAACTTAGTGAGACCATGTTTCCAAATAAAAAGTAAAATTGATCAGGGAGTGTAACCTGGAGGTAGAAGGCCTCTGGGTTCCATCCCCACTACCACACACACACACACACACACACACACACACACACACATAAAAAGCATTTGGCTGAAAAATGCAGTAATGTAAAAAACATATGAATTAAGTAAAAAATATTTTTCCATGGATATCTACCTTCTCTTTTCCCATTGGAATCAAATAATCACTTTCTATATGACCACACCTTCAAAATTATCCTGTTACATTATCATTTTTTCCAATTATCTTTACTTTAAAAACTTTCTGAAAACTCCTACTGAATGAATATAAAGAACAGCTCAATAATATCTGAATTTGTTTTGTTAGAACTCACCAGCAACTGGCAACTTGAAATTTTCTTTTTTTCATATTTTCACTGGCCTATGCAGCGATCATGGCAGGAAACCTCCTCATTGTGATCACCGTAACCTTTGACTCTCAGCTTCATTCCACGCCCATGTATTTCCTCCTTGGAAACCTCTCTTTCCTCGATATGTGTCTTTCCACCATTACAACCCCTCAGATGATTACAGATTTCTTCAGGGAGAATAAAATGATCTCCTTGTGGGGCTGCAAGGCCCTGTCCACACTGTCTGCTCACATCACAGTGGTCTGCCTTAAGGATGCATGCATACCTATATATACATGGCATATTTTATGTAAAGTTACATTTTAATAAAATGCATCGAGTAGCATAGGACATGATCTCTGGGGATTATTAGGCATGCTTGCACCCATTTCTTGGGAACTAGTTTAACTTCTACAGAGTTAAACATAGCTACGGTTGTAACACTCTACATCTAATTATTTTAACTTGGAAAAGATAATTATTATCAGCTCCATAAGCATGGTTCTTTGTATGTTTCTTAAATTATTTTCTTCATTATGTATACATTGTACATAAAATACATCATTGTACATATTTAAAAATTGATATAAATGGAATCTATAAAATGTCTTTATTCTAATATTTATTCTTCACTCAATTTTATGTTTTTAAGGCTCATTTCTTCAGATATGTGCTACTCCATTTCATTCATTTTAATGGCTATAGTAATTTCTATCTTATGGATATTCTGAAAATTTTTTAAATCTCCTCTTCTTGGAGACATTTACAATCTTTCCAGTTGTTTAATGTTATCAATTAACATTATAAAATTCCAATTGTTTAATGTTCAGATGAATATATGTACATATATTTTATGCACAAGTGTGGTGATTTCTCTAAGATATGTACCTTATCTCCAGGAAAAATGGCTAAAATATAAATATTCTAACTTTATTAGAAATTGCCACAATTCCATCTAAAGTTATAGATATTTATACTCTTTGAGGGATGTGTAATTTTTTTAAGAACTTCCCTCTAGCCCTCACAGAAACAAGGTAGCAATGTTGGAAGCAGGACTTAGTTTCTAAGGGGGGCTCCCTGCGGGTGTGACCTTGGGGACTATATATGGTTCTCTCCTCCCCCTTCTCTCTGCTTCTGGCCTCCATGAAATGACAGTGGAGCTTTGAGTGCTCTCTCTCTCTCTCTCTCTCTCTCTCTGCTTCCCACCACCATGTTCTGAGCTTCAGACCCTGGCCTCACATGGACTGAACCCAGAATCTCCAAAAAACTGTTACCAAGTAAATCTTCCTTCCTCTAAGTTGTGTGGTCAGGTTTCTTGGATCATAGTAGTGAGAATGTTGACCAGGATAGAAATTGGTACCAGGAGTGGGGTCACCACTATATCTAAGTCTGACTATGTGTTTTGTGATTCTTGGAACTGTTTTTTGAGATGAAGTCAGAAGGGCCAGAATGTGGCTAGAAAGATGGGCAGTAGAGACTGTGCTCAGGAGATTTTCAAGAGCAAAGAGGACTCCATAGGAAAATGGAGTAGAGACCATATGTGTTACATGCTGGCAAAGAGTTTATTGGCATTTTACCTGTGTCCTGAAACTTTATGTGAGGCCGAATTAAACGATGATGGACTGATTAAGCTGCCAGAGGAAATCTCAAAACAGCAAGTATCCAAACTGCATTATGGATATTGATGTCCAAGTTCAGAGAATTGTACACCAAATTTTAGAAGCAGAAAGTAAAAGGGAGATTATAGATTTGCAGTATGGCCAGAAAGGCATGTGTAAAACTGGGCCCCAGGGAAAGTATGATGGATGAAATGGAGTGGCCATGATGGAAGTGGGCCCAGTGGTAGCTTGATTGAAAAGAGCCCAGTAGCAATTATAAGGAGGGTGTGACTTCCTTTCCTGTTGGCGATTGATCGTGGCACTCACATTTCCACATTTTTGCTGGAAAAAAAGGAATCGGAGTCTTCCACCCAGATTTCAAAGGAAGGCCTGGGAAGCCAGGCAAGGTGTGGCAGGGTCAGAATCCCTGAAAACAGACTCAAATAGGGCAGTTTGTAAAGGTGTGAGGGTGAAGCCAAGATTGCCAGAAAAAAGCCCTGAGATTTAGAGATATCAGAAATGTGGAATGACCATAAGGAAAGGGTGCAAGACATGAGCCATGAAGCCAGGCTGGAAGGGTGAGTATGCTGCCGAGTACACTGCCTGATGCAATCAACCAGGCCACAGGGGCGACGCTGCTAAGACCCCTTGGAGATCACATCTCACCAACATGTGCCTCAAATGCCAGAAGTGGAGCCCCAGGATCAAATGCTTACTCTGTTGGATTTCAATGCTCATTTGGTCCCATTCATTCTTTCTGTGGCCCTATTTCTCCCTTTTGGAATGCAAATGTTTACTCTGTGCCATTGTTTTGTATATTGGGTATATGTAACTCTTTTTTTGTTTTTTCAGGGGCTCAAATCTAAAAGTTGCTTTGACTCTCAGAGGAGACTTTGGACTTTGGACGTTTGAGTGATGCTACAACTGTTAAGACTATGGGAGCTCTTGGAGATGGACTAAATGCATTTTGCATTGTGAGGTGGCCCTGAGGTCTAGGGAGCCAGGGGCAGAGTATAATGGTTTGTATTTAGATTATCCACTGAGCCCTCATGGAAACAAGGTAGCAATATTGGAAGTGGGGTTTGATCGCTAAGGAGGGTTCCCTAGGGGTGTGGCCTTAGGGGCTATATATGGTTCTCTCCTCCTCCTGCTCATTCTCTGCTTCAGGCCTCCCTAATGTGAGAGCAAAGCTTTATGGTTGCTCTCTCTCCTCTCTCTCTCTCTCTCTCTGCTTCTTGCTGCCATGCTCTGAGCTTCATACCCTGGCCTCACATGGGTTGAATCCATAATTTCCAAAAAACTGTGAGCGAATTCATCTTCTTTCCTCTAGGTTGTATTGTCAGTCATTTTGGACTATAGCAGTGGGAATGTTGACCAAGACAGAATTCTAATGTTTTTTTGATCTTGTCTTTGCAGGATTTTTGTTTAGATTTATTTGAATTTATTTATAGGTATAAAAATCTTGATAGCTTGAAATATTGACAATTCACCTGAAAAATAGAGTATACCTTTTCATTTGCTGAAAAAGTATATTTTTAATACTTTTATTGGTGCATTATAATCTCACATCATAATGTATTTCATAGTGATATTGACATACAGGCACACAGTACTTGGTGAGATTTTTCCCAGTTCTCTCCTCCCTCCCCCACTTCCCCATACAAGATATTGAGATTGGCATTGATATTCTCACATATGTATATAATGTCAGTGGAAATGTTTCCTTATTAATTCTCCCTCTCCCTACCTTTCCCTCCCAAAACTACCTCCCTCTCTCCACTAGAGTTTCTTGTCCATTATCTAAAATCCCTCTTATATCCCAATTAATCCCTAGCTTCTACATATGAGAGAAAACATATGACCCTTCACTTTCTATGTCCGGCTAATCTCACTTAGCATAATGTTGTCCAGGTCCATCCATTTTTCCTTAAAATGACATTATTTTGTTCTTCTTTATTGCTGAGTAGAATTCCATCTTGTGTTTATCCCATAATTTTGTAATCCATTCATCTTTTGATGAGCACTTGGGTTGGTTCAATAATTTGGCTATTATGAATTGTGCTGCTATAAACATGGATACACATGTATTACAATAATATTCTGATTTGAGTCACTTTGGAAAGATACCCAGGAGTGGTATAGCTGTATCATATGGCAGGTCCATTCCCAGTTTTCAAAAGAATCTCCACACTGATCTCCATAGCAGCTGTACTAATTTGCAATCCCACCAACAGTGTAGGAGAGTTCCTATTTTCCCACATCCTCACCAGCATTTATTGTTTGACTTCTTGATAATTGCCATTATCATTGGGGTTAGATGGAATCTAAGTGTAGTTTTGATTTGCATCTCCCTGGTTGCTAATGATGTTGAACATTTTTTCTTGTATGTATTGGCCATTTGTATTTCTCCTTTTGTGAAGTGTCTATTTAGTTCCATTGCTCATTTCTTGATTGGGTTAGTAGTCATTTTAGTGTAAAGTCTTTTAAGTACTTTGTATATTCTAGATGTTATTCCTGTATCAGAGGAATAGCCGGCAAAAATCTCCCATTCTGTAGGCTCTCTCTTTAGACTCTTAATGGTTTCCTTTGATGAACAGAAATTTTTAGTTTAATGCCATCCCATTTATTAATTCTTGTTTGAATTTCCTGCACTTTGGGGGTCTTATTGAGGAAGTGTCTTACCTATATGTGTTAGAGTATTGAACCTATTCCCTCCTCTAGTAATTTCAAAGTCTCTGGTCTAAATTCCAGGTCTTTGGTCCATCTTGAGTTCACTCTTGTGCAGGCAAGAGGTAGGGATTTAATTCCATTTTATTTATTTTTTGCCATTTGTATGGGCATTGCAATTTCTTAATAATTAATTTGGACATCATTTCAAGTTACTCATGGGATGTTCTCTTTCCCCTTTGGTAAATTTTCCTTATGTGTTTTTGCTCATTTTTCAGTTGGGTTGTTATCTTTTAAAACAGATTTTTAATAATAGGTGTGGATATATAGAATTAGTCAGATGTCTCAGTTTAATGTACAATAGAATCTAATGATTTTAATTTTTTCTTCCTAAATCAATTCTAGTACTGCTTCTATTATCACTCATTCTAATTGAGTTTAATACTGTCCCTTAAATAATGTCAAATTATTTTTATCAATGTGGTGGTTTAATTTGCATAAATGCCATTTTTTCTTTCTTCTGAATATAATCTGTATTGCCTTTATAGATATAATTAATTGCTTCAAATTTTGCTATTTTTCCATAGTGTGAATCAAACTCAATTACACATGTGTTTCTTAAGTGATAGCTAAAATTCTTCCACTTTACAATTAATATAACAATTTCATGATTAATATCTACCCCATATCTGAAAGTACTGTGCAAGAATTTCTCTAGCATAAACACTGAGGGGAGAAAATAACTAGATCATAAGGCATTTACCCACTTCATTTCACTAAAGGCTAACTTCCTGAATGACTTCACCTGTCTACTTTCAACTGCAGAGCAAGAGTTTCCACCATTTTATATGATTCAACACCCTTCCTATTTCTAAATTTTATTTTCCATATAAACTAATACCTTGTTGCTTTAATCACATTTTCAGATTCCCAATAACTGTGGAGACTCCTTCTCATATCACTAGCTATTCAGCCTTCAATTTCTGCGTCATGCTTTCATGATCTTTTTGAGCCTCATGATGTATAATTATAATGCACCAGTGAATGCATATTAATATAAACAAAATAAAATAAAAATCCCATAATTTTAATGCTCAAAAGTACATAAATTAGGTTAAGAAATTTAATATCAACTAATAAGGGAAACCTATCAAATTAGTACAGAAGAAAATATTTGTGAAATAAAAAATTGACATTAGAGAATTTTAAGTTATTTCATGGCAAGCTATTTGAAGTTGAATAAAAGAATGATTAAGGATCTAATACATTGTTTCTTATTTGCTTTGGGTCAGGTAAAATTACTTAAAATTTTTATGCTTTGGATTCCTAATCTAAAAATAGTTTCAAAAGCAATGATAATCAATTATTGATCAATTAATAATAACTCAATGATATCAATGATGATTATATTAATATACAAACTAACATTCACTATGTAGGGACAAAACAAGAGAATTATAATAAAAATATAACCACATACCTAGTAAATAAAAAGCTCTTTATGAACTAGCTATATATAATCACTGGTCTGTAAGCTTCCAGAGGACTAGAAACATGTTTATGAACTTAAATCCTCTATGATTAGCCTAGTGACTACCATAAAATAAGGACTAAACCACTGTCAGTTTTGAGAGTTATATGATTAATTAGTAAATATGTGGATGGAGCTAATGAATGCTTGAAGCATCAGAGAAGTGGCATGACTTACAGTTGCCATGTCATAGTTAAACTCCAAGTCCATACATGCCTTTCTCCAAAATATCTACTGTTTACTGCCTCATGTCCCTCACTTTCCCTTTCTACATTTCTATAGGATTGTTCATATATTCCCATCTTCTCACTATAACCTACCAAAATAACTATATTTGTATCACCTTGTGATAATGGTGGCATTTATCACAGCAGAGGACAGTTCTAAGAACCCACCTCAGCATGCTTTTATATTCACACACATCCTCATTAAGTTTAATCTCATTATTTCATAATAAAGAATAAAAAATTACATGGTCCCACAGACAGTTGGGACAAGGAAAAAAAACAATCAGCTCTAAAAACCCCTCCAATCTCCTTAGTAGGATATATAACTTTATCTGTCATATTCAAACTATCATTAATGCTAAAAGACCATAACAATACTTTGTAGCCCTGACACATTATTCCCTCAACAAACTTAATTCCCAATAGAATCACCTGTGTGTTCCAAGCATTCCCAGCACTTATTGGCATCTTCCTAATTCTAAGAGAGGGTATATTAGGAAGTCCACAGGTTGTTTCTATGCGTTAGTGAACTGTACCTTTTTGTGGACCTATGAATTTGGAAGACCAATGCCCATCTAGATACTTTGACCATCAGAATTCATTGTGTTTGCTGCATTTGAACTGGTAAGAAGACATTGCTAACATTTTAAAGCCAATGTATTTGCTGGTCAGATCTCACACATAGCAATTATTTAATAAATGTGTTATGAAGAGTCATATAAAAGACGGGGTTTCATAAAATGTTGCAGAGAGTCTAAAATTTTTCCTAAAAAGAGAATTAACCTCAGAGTTATGAAAATTAAGTGAGATAATGTATGTGAAGCTTCCAGTACAGAGGCTGCCACATAACAGTCTCAGTGAATTATTGAATTTATTATCATTGAGGAAAGAATGTTGATAATCTCTTATGTGTTGGGCACTGTGCTAGGATGAATGCTAAGATGGCAATAATAATAAATTAAAGAAATTGTGATCTTGGGAGGAGAAAGAACTTTATGCAAAGAACAAGATCACAGGTTGTAAGGGCAGTACTATAAGGGCACAGAGGAGAGAATTACAATTCTGACTCCATTTTTTTAGGAAGAGTGTCAATGAGGATGTATCAATTTAGACAACTAAGGTGAATAGAATGAATTATAAAAGCAAAGGATGGGCCGGGTGTGGTGGCGCACGCTTGTAATCCCAGTACTTTGGGAGGTGGAGACTGGAGGATCCGGGTTTGCAGCCAGCCTCAGCTCTCTCTCTCTCTCTCTCTCTCTCTCTCTCTCTTCCTGTCTCTCTCTCTCTCTCTCTCTCTACTTAGTGAGGCCCTCCACAACTTCATGAGACCCAGTTTCAAAATAAAGAATAAAAAAAATAGGGCCAGAGGTAGAACACCCTTGGGTTCAATCCCCGATACCGCCAAAAAAAAAAAAAAGCAAAGGATGATTCAATGATTAGTATGTGTGTGCATTTCTCCTTAATATGGATTGATATTTCCCAAATCCTTCCTTTTTAGAGACTTTACTGGGAGAGTCAGGCGGCTGCTTTATAAAGCCATTTAAAGAGTCAACTTTCAATGACTCTTGCTAAATTTAGTAGGATCCAAGCATTTTTATGTCCAAAGAGGCATCTCTGTTTGGAATTTTGTTTTGATATTACTGTTGCTGATTAGGCTCCAACCAGTCACAGGAGAGAAATTACTCCAAATAGAGTAGCTGATTTTAGAGCTTTTGCTCAAAGGCTGGAAAGAAGTAACAGCATAGAAAACACAAGTATGTGCTGAACAAAAGGTGTAGGCCTGATCTGCATACCCTTTAGAGCTTGTGTAAAACACAAACTTAGAAGGTCACAAGGATCAGCTTCCCTCCAATGACCCCATGCGTTGTTGCCTCCACTTCTCTGAGCCTTTTATTGTGGGATCTGTTCAGTGGCCATTCCCAATTCCCCTCCACAGTGGGAAGAGCAACTATTCAATACCAACTTTCTCTTCATTGTGTAGTATCACAGAGAGCAAACAAATTAAATGAAATTCTGGAAAGGGTTGAGTAGGTCAAAGGCAGGGGAAGTTTGGACCTTGTCATTCATTCAGAGAAGTAAGAAAAACACTGGAAGGTAAGTCATCAGATAAGGAGAAACAGTTTGTAAGGAGAAGGACTGAGCAGGAAGTCCTACTGAGAAGAGGGATTGAGGAATCTGAAAACTGACATTAAATTTGAGAAACCAAATATTAGCTCCTGACTCTTTTAATCCACTCTACAACACATGCTTTGGGGAGTAACGCAGCTCCAGGGTCACCTGAAGTGGCTGGAATCAGTACAGTCGATGTCCCAGGCTTCACAAAGCTGTCCAGGAAGCACATTTAATCAGGAAAATAGACTCCTTCTTAAGAAGAACAGGCATGTCTTAATTAGCCTGCCTCTCTGGAAATCTTTAGTTTCTGTCCCATCCCAGGATTAACAGAAGATTGAGACATATTCAAAAGGAAGGTGAGTCACCAAATGGAGCCCGGGCTCCACAGGTGTTTCTAATCAGCAGGAAGTATTGTGTTCAGAGTTTTGCAACAGTGGTATGTTCATAAACCAGCTAAGTGCCAGTGTCCTAAGATAACACACTGGTTAGGTGATGTCTTAGAACTCAGAACAGCAAATGAAGTAAATGCACAGTTAGCAACTTAAGTTTAGGGAAGTCCAGAGCACCAAGTTATGTTTTTAAACCTTGGTTAGATTTGTTCCTAAGTATTTTAATTTCTTGAGGCTACTGTGAATGGAATTGTTTACCTGGTTTCTTTTCCAGCAGATTCGTGGTTGGTGTTCAGAAAGGTTTTTGGTTTTTGTAAGTTGATTTTGTATCTGGCTACTTTGCTGAATTTGTTTATCAGCTCTGGAAATCTTCAAGTTGAGTTTTTTGGGTATTCTAAGTGTAGGATCATGTCATCCACAAACAAAGATTCTTTTCCTATTTGTATTCTTTTAATTTCCCCCTTCTCTTACCTAGATGCTCTGGCTAAAATTTCAAATATTATATTGAATAGGAGTGGTGGTAGTGAGCATCCTTGTCTTGTTCCTGGTTTTAGAGAAAATACTTTGAGTTTTTCTCTGTCGAGTATGATATTGGTTTGGGATTTGTGAGATAGTGTCTTTATGATGTTGAGGTAAATTCCTTAATTTCTTCAGTGTTTTTTTTTAACAAGAATGAGTGTTGGATATTGTCAAATGCTTTTTCTGCATCTACTAAGATGATCAGGTGATTTTGTCCTTCGTTCTATTTATGTGATGAATTACATTTATTGATTTGCATATGTTGAGCAAACTTGCATCCCTGGAATGAAACCAACTTGGTCATGGAGCACAATCTTCTTGATGAGGTTTTGAATGTGAATTGCTAGTGTTTAATTAAGAATTTTTACATCTATATTCAACAAGAATATTGGTCTGTAATTTTTTTTCTTGAGGTATCCTTATTCAGTTTTGATATCAAGGTGACACTGTCTTTATAGAGTTTTTTAAAAACACTTAACACCAAAATAATAATAATAGTAATAATAATCCAATCAAAATATGGACAATTGAGTTACATAGAAACTTATCAAAAGAAGAAATACAAATAGCCAACAAATATGTGAAAAAATGTTCAACATCTTTTAGTAACATCTTTGAACTGCAAATCAAAACAACATTAAGATTTCATCTAACTCCAGTTAGATGGGCAATCATTAAGAATTCTAACAATAATAAATGTTGTCAAAGATGTGGGGAATTAGGATCTCTTATACACTGTTAATGGGATTGTAAATTAGTACCACCACTATGGATATCAGTCTGAAGTTTCCTCAAAAAACTAGGAATGGAACCACCATATGACTCAGCTATACCAACTCCTCAGTGTCTTTCCAAAAAAATTAGAGTATGGTAGTGATACATGCATACTCATGTTTATAGCAGCAAAATTCATAACAGCCAAATTACGGAACCAACCTAGGTATTCATCAACAGATGAAGAAAGTGTTTATAAAAGCCCAGAAGCACTACACAATTAAGTACAGATTATACAACTGAAATTTTACAGATTTGATACAATTTGTTTCTGACACATAGCTCTGTATATGCTTCTATGAATAACTTACTTGGTTTAGTCTTCAAATGATACATTCTTTTTGTAAATATATCAAAATATTGGTAGCCCCAGGCTAAAGACAGGTGAGGATTTTATGTCTTATTCCATACAGATGATATGGTAGAAAGGAAAGGATTCATACTTATTATGCATCTCAAATATAATTTATTTTATTCTTTTCCATGAATGATGCTTTCAGAGTTGTATGAAAAATATTTGCATAACCCACATTGATACATATATTTTCTTGTTTTTTTCCTGTAGAAAGTTTGGGTTTTCATGTTACACTTAGGTTTGTTATCTATTTGGAAATTATTTTGCAGATATTGTGAAGTTTAAGTGGAACTTCATTATATTTGCCTTATTTTGTTTCGTTTTGCTTTTATTTTCTATAAAAATATAATATAGTCCAATAGGACTTTTGGTACTATAATTTAGTTACTTTACAAAAAAAAAGAGATTTACAAAAAAGCAAAACCCCGAATACACCATTATGAAGTAAAATTAAATCATCTTAGTATACACATTTTCACTTCTGTTAATTCAAAACTGATTTCTACTATGCATGTGTACTGGTCTAGTTCAACTTGTTTCATATTTTTTTTTCTGACACGGAGCAATCTTCTACAAAAATGGTTAAGCTGAATGGTGTATTCTGAAAGAGCACAAAGCATCATTCTCAAAGAGTTTTATCAAGTTGAACATTTTTTAAAAACCCTAGGAGACAGTTCAGCATGGTGGTTTGTCACTGAAACCTCCTATTTGGAAGGTGTCAAAATAGGCATAGACCTTCTTAAGCCCCAGGGTGTCTTGTATTCATATCACAACTTGGTAAGTGATAAAGACTGACAAAGCAGTCTCCTACAAACAGCTTCACTTTTGGCAAGCCAGCTGAATCATGAGGACCTTCCAAAGAGAATAGTTTGTTCCAGGGTTTTTTTTTATACTCTTTAAGAAGGGAAATTTAATCCTGTGCAGTCTTTTATTACAAGTACTCTTGCTGACAGCGTCACAGTTTTCTTCTCCATCCACTCTTCTATACTGAGGTGATTTACTGTACTCGACACAGAGTCAGAAGCATGAAGATGTCTACTTTCATAATCAGAGCTGGCCAAAGTCTTCTCATTTCCTAACAAATGAATTTGATCACACATTTCACTCTAGTGGCTGCAGGTCTTCTTCAAAAATACCAGCTTGGTTTCTTGGTTGTACCTTCTGGTACAACCCTCTGTACTTCTGTGCCTACAGCCTCAATAGGGTGTGAAATGAGATGAGATAGAAGGTGGCACCAACCAGGGAGACCAAGCTGCCAAAAATGAGTGCAGTGTACAGGTTCCAGGACAGCTCCAGGTCAGGGGTTGCCATGGCCACAGGAGGGCCCAGCATGCTCAGAAACCTTCTTCCCACTGACAGGGCCACACCCTCTTTTCCTTCTTTTCTATCATTTCTTTCTTTGAATTTCCAATTTTTCCATCATGATTATTTTTCAGTTCTGGAGATTCAACCCACAGGTGTTCTACCTCTGAGCTACATCTCCAGCCCTATTTCATTTTTTAATTTTTTAAAACAGGGTCTCACTTGGTTGCTGAGGGCCTCACTAAGTTTCTGAGGCTGGTCTCAAACCTGTGATCCTCCTGTTTCAGCCTCCCAAATACTGGAATTACAGGCATGTGCTACCATGCTCGGCAAGCTTTGTTGCATTTTTAACATCTTTTGATCCTGTTTACATCAGTATATTAATGTATTTAAGTCAACACCCTAAGATATTCCCTAATTGTTTCTATTCTGTCCTCTCTGTCATCTTTCCCATCCTTAAAATTCTTAAAATGAGTAGCTTTATTTAACTTCTCAGTTTCCTGATCTCACATTGATTTGGTTTCCCAGGTCTTCAATCAAAGAAGATTGATTTGCCTAAGAACAGATGAGTTAATGATGAAGTCTATGGGGTGACACCACCGGGCTGCAGTGAGAACTTTCTGCACAGCTTACTCCCATCACAACAATCTTTATGTAACATCTTGCCAACTATTTTTCAGTCATGAAACATTATACCTCGTTTTACGTTAAATCATATGTTTACAAATCAAAATATTTGACTTTAAAGGGTAGAATAAAGTTGAAAACCTTTAACTTTTTCCTTTCAATTTAAATTTACCTTTAACTGACACATAAGAACAATATATAAATTTATGAGGTATCATGTGATATTTTGAATCATGGACATTGTTTGTTTCTTAAATTAGGTTAAAGATATCCTTTCTTCTAGTTTTTTGAAATATATAGTACATTGTCATTATCTATAGTCATCCTACCCTAGCATGCAGTAGCATGTCAGAACTTCCTACTCCTTTCTTTTTTTTTAACATTTTATGTTCATTTATTGGTGCATTGTAAATTGTAATTATACATTTTGATATATGTCAGGGTATGAACACCATACATGCACACATTGCACATTTAGCCCTCCCTCCAATCCCACCCTATTCCCTCCCCCTTCCCTCCCTTTCGTGCTCCAGATAGTGATTGAGTCTAATAGGTTTGTGTATGTACATCATGTGCTATAGTGTGTTTCCCTCCACTCCCTTCCCAACTCCCTCAGTTAGTTCACCTTCTTTGTCCATCCAAAGATTTCTTCTTCTTCCCTTCTAAGTCCCTTCTAAGTCCCATTCTATCTAGCTCCCACAGATTAGGGGGAACATCCTACTCCTTTCTAACTATAACTTAGTGCCCATTGATCAACTTCCCCAATCTCTCTCTCTCTCTCTCTCTCTCTCTGCCCCCCATACTCTCTTCAGTATCTGGTAACTACCTTTCCACTCTTCTATGAGAGCAACTTTTTAGTATTGTACACATGAGAGATATTATGTAGCAATTGTCTTTCTGTGTTTGGCTCATTTCTTGTAACACACTGACCTTCAATTCCATCCATATTATTACAAATGACAGGATTCTTTTTTTCTTTCTTTTTTTTTTGGATGAACAGTTATTCCTACCACATTTTTTAAATCAAGTCTCAGTAGTTGGACACTTAGGTTGTTTCCATTTGTGGTTGTGAATAATGATTCAATGAACATAGGAGTGCAGGTGTCTCTTCAGCATACTGATTTTATTCATTGATTTTCATGAATATGAAGGAATGAAGGTCTAGTGAAGACTATAGCATACGGATTGTAAAACTTGACTTATTCAAAGTTTGCAATTTTACAAATAGCAGTGGCTACAACATGTAAGCTAAAATAATTAAAAAATTTATATATTACATGTCACTTGTACTCACAGCATCTTTCTTACTCCCTCTATCATATGTTTTTATTAAAATCTGCAAACTAAAACCCAAATATTCATCCCTGCTACTTATAACCACAGTAACCTTTGCAAGTCTTGGGCCTTACAAGACTTCTATAGGAATATGACAGTAGGCTGTGGGTATTGGCAATCTTATAAGGAAAAATAATTTCTGCCAGAAAGGCTTTCTAAGAGAATAGACACAAGCAGCACACTTGTATGTGGTAGAGATTCAGGAGGGAAAGGACAGCATTGTGCTTCACTCCAAACCTCATGAATCACTAATCCAGAACAGTTCCTATCTGTTATATAAGGGCCCCTTCAAAACTCATAGGCTATTTTAAAACTAAAAGAAAATTTATTTTTATTGGTACATTGTAATTATACATCATAGTGAGGCTCAAAGTGCTATAAACATGCATACACACACAACACGGTGTATGAATTTCTTAAGGCAGTTGGTGGAAGACAATCATTCTCAGGTTCAATCAAATTAGAAACTTGAAAGAGGTTGGATTGAGCCACTCAGTTCACCAAGAAGTTCAGATAAATGTATTACATGGCTCAAAAGATAACACAAGTCCCCCAAATATGATAATATGTCCTTTGATCTGAGCTTTTGGTGTGTTTAGAAGAAATAGTCACATGAGTGGGCTATTACTTATAAGTGAAGTTTAGGGACAGACTCTTTATATTAGATGTCTTCCTTGCTAGAGGTAATAGAGAATGATACTAAATATCAAAGTCAAAGATTCCTGAAAAACCTAAATAAAGGGAAAAAGTCTGGTAGGAGTGATCTCTTCTTTCTCTCCACAGGTCATCTGAGAGCAATCCATATGATGGAGTCCATGGAAATACTAAATGGGTCTCAAGTAACAGAATTCATTTTGATGGGACTGACCAGCTTTCAGGATATAGAGTTTCTTCTTCTTGCACTCTTCTCAGTTATCTATGTGGTAACAGTTTTGGGTAACCTTCTCATTGTGGTCACAGTGTTATTTACCTCAAAACTGCACACCCCCATGTACTTTCTCCTTGGAAATCTCTCTTTTGTAGATATGACTCTTGCTTCTTTTGCCACCCCCAAAATGATTGCAAACTTGGTAAAAAACCAAAAGACCATTTCATTTGCTGGTTGCTTCTCCCAGATATTTCTTCTTCATTTACTGGGTGGAGTTGAAATGGTGCTATTGGTTTCCATGGCTTATGACAGATATGTAGCCATCTGTAAACCCCTACACTACATGACCATCATGAACAAGAAGGTGTGTGTTTTACTTGTAGTGACATCATGGTTATCAGGTCTCCTTCACACAGGGCTTCAGTTACCCTTTGTTGTGAACTTGCCTTTCTGTGGTCCGAATGTGGTGGACAGCATTTTCTGTGATCTCCCTCTGGTTACTAAGCTGGCATGCACTGACACCTATTCTGTACAGATAGTCATTATTGCCAACAGTGGTGTGATTGCCATTAGTTGTTTCCTTATTTTGTTTATCTCCTACAGTTCAATCCTCAAAAATATCATGAGCCACTCTTCCACTGGACCGTCCAAAGCCCGTTCCACTCTGACTGCTCACATCACAGTGGTGATTCTCTTCTTTGGTCCATGCATCTTCATCTATGTGTGGCCCTTCAGCAACCACTCTGTGGATAAGTTCCTTGCCGTATTCTATACCATTATCACCCCTATCTTGAACCCAGTCATCTACACTCTGCGAAACAAAGAGATGAAGACAGCCATGAGGAAACTCTGGAGAAGATGCTTAAGTTAAAAATATAATTTCAGAGAAATATTATCTTTCAGGTCTTATTTTTTATTATATTTATTTTTTGAGGTACTGGGGATTGAACCCAGGGACATTCTACCTCCGAGCTCCACCTCCAGTCCTATTTTTTATTCTTTATTTTGAAACAGGGTCTCACTGAGTTGCAGAGGCCTCACTAAGTAGTGGAGGCTGGCCACGAACCTGAGATCCTCCTGTCTCGGCCTCCCAAGTACTGGGATTACAAGCGTGTGCCGCCACGCCCAGCTTCAGATCTTAACAGATTTCTTTAAAACAGAACTACTGGAGACATAAGAGGAAGTCAAATTAAACAGCAAGATTATGAACATCAGATATAAAATATTGTGACTGTTTCATCAACATAAAACTAATAGGTAAATAAATGGTTATTGATTTTAAAATGATATTGACTGAGTTATCACAATTGTCAAATTGAATGAATTGGCACTCACTGCAGGCCCAAGTTTGTTTTTCTTTCTTCTCAACAGTATGAATGTCTGAGTTAGGACTCATCTATGGTGCCTTCTAAGTAACCAGTAACTCTGAGTTTCAATATCTACCTGCACCATAAAAGCACATGCATTTTCCTTATAACCTGCAAAATGAGATTTTGTGTAGATACCATTAAGGATGTTAATATAATTAAATCTATTATCATCTTCCTGCCCCTAACAATTCATTTTCAGAGAACTATGCCTCTGACTTCAAACACAGGGTTACACATTCAAGAAAAAATGATCCCTGGATTATGGAGCCAGGATTTTGCTGTGTGTACCTGTGGAGCAGAGATCAGCTCAGCCACCATAGAGAGTTAATCCTTGCCTCCCTCCCCCCAAGCCATGGTAGCACCACACATACTCATACCCCTTTCCCTGGTTCACTAGCTATTTTAAAAGGTCTTCATTTCACATATCATTACCAATGGGCAATGGGTGTGCCTGGTCCCAGGTATCACTGTTTTTACCTCCTGGAAATGTAGATGTATAGTACTTCCACATATCCCTGTGCTATGGGCCTCAGTTCCATGGTTTCTCCATAGCACCACTTATTGATACTCATGCCATCACCCCAGAACTAGTCCATGAAGCTAGACTCAGTGCCAAGAGGAATTCTTCAAGTCACACATCCCTAGTAGGAGACAAAAAGATTGGAAGGACCTTAAAAGCCATCACCATCAAAGACCCCAATTCCACTACTGCAGGGGTCCACATTATTTTGGCCATTGAAGAACCCTGGATTCTTCCTTAACATCAACAACAGCTGATAGAGCTACAAGGATACTGCTGTGCCCCCATGGTAGGCAGAACTGTTTCATCCTACCCATCCACTTTTGTTCACAGATCCAGGTAGGGTAAGGTCTTTCCCTACCAAAACCAGTATGTAATGTCTGGAAGAGGAGACTGCTCCAAAAAAATTCATAGAAATCTACTTTAAGGCAAGAAACATGAAAAAAAAAAGAAAATATACCTCTATCAAAAGAATACAAAAATTTCCCAGTAGCTGACTCCAAAGAAATGGAGACCCATGAACTACCAAATAATTCACAACAATTGTTCTAAGGAAACTCAGTAAACTTCCATATACAGAGAAATAATGTAACAAAAATCAGAAAAATAATAAACTAATAAGAGTAATAATCTCAAAGAGTGATTGAAATAATTTTTAAAAACCCAGAAATTTTTTAAGGGGCTAACAATATAAAAGGATGCAAATTATTATATCAAAACCACAAAATGTGGGAAGAATACAGTAGTAGTAGTAATCTAAGTTAACTATCCACTTAAAATCTGGTATTAAAACTATAAGACATATGCAAATGGAAATCAAAGAGACAATGGTAGTTATGCTTATAGACAAATACACTTAAATTAAAAATTACAAATCTGTACAAAGAGACAGAGGATATTGTTATATAATTATAAAGGGGTTAATTCATCATGACAACAAAACAACTTTAAAACTATATGCATCCAACACTGAAGTAAGTGTTTAGAATAGAGAGGAACAATGTTATGCAGTGATAGTAGGGGACTTTAATGCCACACTTTCAACAATGAACATATCATACATACAAAAAATTCCATAAGGAAGTATCATATTTAAACTACCATGAGTGCCAATGGACCTAACAAACATATACAGAATATTCCATCCAATAATAGCAGAATACACATTCTTCCCAACTGCGCACAGAACATCCTCCAATACAGTCATATGGTACGCCACAAAAAAGTTGTATAAGATTTCGAATTTATATCATATTAGGTTTCTATTTGACCAGAGTATGAAACTAGAAATAGAAAAAATTTAGGTAATTCATAAATACACAAAAACTAAGTAACATGCTTTTAAACAACTAATAGATTAAGGAAGAAATTAAAAGGGAAATTTAAAAGCATCTTTAAACAAATGAAATAGAAGACATGCAACATACCAAAACTAATGGGATATAGGAAATATAGTTCTAAGGGAGAAGTTTACAACAATATCAATATCAAAAAAAGATCTCAAATGACCTAATGTAACACCTCAAGGAACTAGAAAAACGGGAGCAAAGTAACTCTAAAGATATTAGAAGGAAGACAATTAACAAATATTAGAGCAGAAATAAGTGAAATAGAAACTAGAGAAACAATAAAAAGATCAACAAAGCAAAGTATTGGTTTTTGAAAAGATAAACAAAATTGACAACCCTTTAGTTATTCTAAGAAACAAACTAAAAAGAGTTAAATAAATGAAATAAACATGAAAGAGAAGATATTACAATAGCACAGAAACACAAATTATCAATTAGATAATTGATAACTATGTGCAATTATTCACTAACAAATTGGCTAATGTAGAAGAAATGGGCAAATTCCTAGAAACAACTTGTCAGGACCAAACATAAAGAAATTGAAATGTGTGGAATTGTCTTAGAAGACTGGGAATGGAACCACCATATGGTCCAGCTATATCTCTCCTGGTAATCTTTCCAAAGGAATTGAAGCCAGAATATTAAAATGATACATACATATTCATGTTTATAGCAGCACAATTCACAATAACAAAATTATGGAATCAGTCTGGGTGTCCATCAACAGATAAATGGATTACAAAATTATGGTATTCTACAATGACATTCTACTCAGCCATAAAAACCAAATTATGCTATTTGTAGGAAAATGGATGGAACTTGATAATATTATGCTAAGTGAGATTAGCCAGTCACAGAAAGTAAAGGGTCATATGTTTGCTCTCATATGTGGAAACTAGGGAATAATTGAGATACAAGAGGAACTCCAGATAAATGACAAAAACCCCAGTGGAGCAATGGAGGGAAGTCTAGGGAAGGGAAGTGGAGTAAGGGAACTTGATGAAGGAAACATTTCAATTGACACTCTGTACATATATGAAATGATCAATGCCAATTCCAATATCATGTATGGGGAAGGGGATGGGGTGGGGTGGGCCTAAAGGGGGGAAGCTCATCAAGTGTTCTGTGCATACATGTCCCTATCACTCTGAACTTCATTATGATTTGTGATTACAGTGCACCAATAAAAATTATATTTACAATTAAAAAATACAACCAGACCAATAAGTGAGTAAGGAGATTGAATCATTAAAAACAGACTTACATTAAAGAAACCTTGGACCTGATGAATACACTGATAACTTTTTTAAGGAAGAGATAAAACCAATTTTGCTCAAATTCATCTTACCTCAAAAATTTGCTAAGAAGGAGTATTTCCAAACTCATTTTTTTGAGGTCTGCATTATCTTTATACCAATGCCAGAATGGAATACTAAAATAAAATATTCTAGGTCAGCCGGGCATGGTGGCGCACACTTGTAATCCCAGTACTTTGGGAGGCGGAGACCAGAGGATCGGGGTTCTTGGCCAGCCTCAGCTCTCTCTCTCTCTTTATCTCCCTGTCTCTCTCTCTCTCTCTCTCTCTCTCTCTCTCTCTCTCTACTTAGTGAG
>PVJS01012053.1:0-44543 GCA_004027185.1 Glis glis | reverse complement strand
CGCAGGGGCGTTCTACCTCCGCGCCACGCCCCCGGCCCTATTTTTTCTATGCTTTATTTTTGAAACCGGGTCTCACGAAGTTGCGGAGGGCCTCGCTAGGTAGAGAGAGAGAGAGAGAGAGAGAGAGATTGATCGCACGCGCTTGTGCGCTGAGGCTGGCCGCGAACCCGGATCCTCTGGTCTCCACCTCCCAAAGTACTGGGATTACAAGTGTGCGCCACCACGCCCGGCTTATTCTTTATTTTGAAACCGGGTCTCACGAAGTTGCAGAGGGCCTCACTAAGTAGCTGAGGCTGGCCGCGAACCTGGATACTCTGGTCTTCGCCTCCCAAGTACCGGAAGTACAAACGTGCGCCACCACGCCTGGCGGAATTTGTGCTTTTTGGCATCGTTGAAGCTGCTCATTTAGGATATGTATAAGTATTTGTCATGGCCAGTTGAGCCTCATTAACATGAAATGGAAGAATCATGAAATGCAGATTTATTTGTGAAATGGAAGTGCACATTAATGTGCAAATGACTTTTCAAGAAAAAAAAAGACTGATTTAATAAGCAGTCATAAGCCGGGTGTGGTGGTGCATGCTTGTAATCCCAGTACTTGGGAAGCTAAGACAGGAACATCATAGGTTTTCTGCCAGCCTCAGCAACTTAGCAAGGTACTTTGCAACTTAAACCCTGTTTCAAAGTAAAATATAAAATAGGGCTGGCAGTGTAGCTCGAGGTAGAAAGCCCCTGGGTTCAATCCCCAGTACCAAAAATAATAATAATAATCAGTTAATTAATTAATTAATAAAAATAAAAAGCAATAATAACCAAAGGAATGGTAGATCAAATAGAATAGTATTTGGAATAAGGTACTCTTGTCTATGGCCATACCACCCTAAATCATGTCTGGAATAAGGTCCTCTAGGTGAATGAAATTTTGAATAACCAAAACTTAATCCTTTAAACAGTGGAACTTTATTTTTTTTAATTGTTTCCTTTGAAAATCTTTGCTATACTCCCTTGACAAACAGAATATAGATTTTTATGAGCTCGAATTTGTTAATTGTTTTGTAGATGTTATAGATATAAGTGAGGGCTTTTAACTTAAAGTACTTTGATACCTCTACAGATGAGAGGTTTTGTGACCCTCTGAAATTATACTCAAATTTTTATGATTTTTTTTTGTGGTACTGGGAATTGAACCCAATGGCATTCTACCCCCAGGCTCCACCCCCAACCCTATTTTTTTTGTTCTTTTTTTTTTTTTGCGGTACCGGGGATTGAACGCAGGGGCGTTCTACCTCCGCACTACGCCCCCAGCCCTATTTTTTATACTTTATTTTGAAACTGGGTCTCACGAAGTGGCGGAGGGCCTCACTAAGGAGAGAGAGAGAGAGAGAGAGCTGAGGCTGGCCGCGAACCCGGATCCTCCGGTCTCCGCCTCCCAAAGTACTGGGATTACAAGCATGTGCCACCACACCCGGCTAATTTTAGAGAGAGTGTCCAAAGCTTGCATCTGTTACTCAGAGCAGTTCATGTTCTAAGTTAAAAAGCACTGATAGTAGAGCATGGTGGCACATACCTGTAATCCCAGTATTTGGGAGGCTGAGACAGGAGGATCACAGGTTCAAGACCAGCTTCAGCAACTTAATGAGGCCCCTCCGCAACTTAGTGAGATTCTGTTTCAAAATAAAAAAATAAGAAGGGCTAGGGGTGTGATCAGGAGGTAGAATGTCCCTGGGTTTAATCCCTAGTACCAAAAAAATAAAAAAAAAAAGCACTGATACAGATGAATAGGAACTAAGTGGTGACTGACCCACACTGCTGTGGGTTCCATGAGGGTAAGGGCTAGATCTGTTTTGTTTCCACTAAATCCTCAGCACTTATCAGTGTCTAGTTTATGGTAGATAGGCAATACATATATTTAATGAGGGACTTATGGTAGATAGGCAATACATATATTTAATGAGGGACTCTAAGGAGAATCTTGAAATAAGTAGATATAACGTGAGTTTTCACACTTCTTTTCTCCTGAAAATAGAATAAAGTAGGGATAACTTTCAGGACATTATTTCTTTCTATAGGGTGGTTATTAGATCAAAAGAATGAAATGGCCTTACCAAAATGTATCTTTATACCTTCAGAAAGGCTTTGTTGGCCCTAAACTCCATTGACTTGTCAGATTTTTTTTTTTTTGTTTTTTGTTTTGCGGTACCGGGGATTGAACGCAGGGGCATTCTACCTCCGCGCTACGCCCCCAGCCCTATTTTTTATACTTTATTTTGAAACCGGGTCTCATGAAGTTGTGGAGGGCCTCACTAAGTAGAGAGAGAGACAGAGAGACAGAGAGAGGGAGAGAGAGCGAGATAGCTGAGGCTGGCTGCGAACCCTGATCCTCCGGTCTCCGCCTCCCAAAGTACTGGGATTACAAGCGTGCGCCACCACGCCCGGCGACTTGTCAGATTTTAAAATGAATTTATTATCATTATTATTGCCAGTGCAGTGGACCATGGGATGCCTCCTTATCAATTGAACCGACATCCCAAAGCATTTTTTGTTAAGTTAGGAGATACCTTACAAGTCATGTGGTCCAGTTCCCTAATTTTTACAGATGAGAAAACTCAGGGCCCAACAGGGGTATTAATTGCAATGAATAAACCAACCTACATAGTACACCTAGATCCTACACAAAATAGTATATATTAAGTTCTAGATTACAGAATAGACTGTAAGTGCTACTATGGTGTCCCAGAGCCAGTTCCTGCTGATATTATGTATATCTTTTCCCAATTTCATGATTGGTGATGTTACATTGGTAGCTTGAAATCTGCTATGTTGAGGTTGTTATGGGCAAACACTATAAAATCAAGGCTTCTCACCAGCCCCTCCCAAGAGCCAGTACACCTTCAGGCCCTATTTTTTTATACGTAGGGAGAGAGAGAGAGAGAGAGAGAGAGAGCAAGCTGAGGCTGGCCGCGAACCCGGATCCTCTGGTCTCCTCCTCCCAAAGTACTGGGATTACAAGTATGCACCACCATGCCCGGCCCCAGACCTTTTTTTGAAACAAGGTCTTGCCAAGTTGAGGCTGGCCTCAAATTTAGGATCCTCCTGTCTCAGTTTCCCAACTACTGGGATTATAGGCATATGCTACCACGCCCAAGTTTAACTTGGATTTTAATCAGGAAATAATAGGTAAGTTGTGGCCTTATGAAGAACTTGAACCAGTCAAATTTGGATAAAAACAAGCCTTCAAAAAGAAGTCATCAGAGCCAGGTGTGGTGCCGCACGCTTGTAATCTCAGTACTTGGGAGACAGGAGGATCCGGGTTCGCGGCCAGCCTCAGCTACTTAGTGAGGCCCTCTGCAACTCAGTGAGACCCGGTTTCAAAATAAAATATAAAAAATAGGGCCGGAGGTGTAGTGCGGAGGTAGAACGCCCCTGCGTTCAATCCCTGGTACCGGGGGGAAAAAAAAAGAAGTCATCAAAGGAGCATACTTGGAAAATTAACAAGCATCTGCATACAAGGTGAATTGCTGCTATTTATGATGATAAAACAATAATTCATGTACAAAGCACTGGTAGAAATGACAAAAAAGGAATGTATATAGGGAGGGTCTTGAAGAAATTATTAGAGCAAGATTGGAGACATTGGGTAATTTAAGATAGAACTTAAAGACAAGTATTTGAGTGTGGAGGACTGCAGAAGTGTTGCCCCATTTCCAGAAAGAAGAAAGTTGGGAAAATAATCAGGAATATCATCAAAGACTTGTTAGTGTGGCAGAGAAGATGCATTATTTTGTTGTAGGTGGCATTGAGTTATAGGTGATGATGGGACTTCTTGGTCATAGACCAGAGGTTGTAAGAGAGGTAAAAATATGGGAGCCACCTGTGTGGAGCTGATTCTTAAGCAGAATGGAGGAGCAGCAAGGACTGAACCTGGGAGGCCTGACAGTGTAATAGGAAGTGGCAAAGAGGACCCTAAAGACAGATCATAGAGACTGGAGGTGGAGTCGGAGAATGCGGTGTGTAACGTAAGGAGGGATTAAGTTCTTGTAGAAGGATGAGATCAATAGAGTCAAATGGCCACAAAGATGTGAAGAGTAGAGCAAAATGGGCTAGTGATGAGAATCTAAAAAAACATGTAGTTTTATAACAAGAACAGGATCACTAATGTTAGAGCATCTTTAATGAAGTGATTGGGGGAAGAGACGTAATGAGATAAAATGTGACTGATGAAGTTAAGGTAGTAAATATGTACCACTTATTCAGTCATTTGAGCTATGAAAGAAAGATTAGTATTTTATTTATAGGACCTGTTCAAAACAAATGAATGTTTTGTCCAAGATAGTGGACTCTCAGTGTTACATAACAAGACAGGAATTCTTGTGTCTAGTGGTGGAAGTATAAATTGGTTCAGCCTTTCTGGAAAGTAGTTTATTATATATTTTAAGAACCTTAAACGGGTTCCTACTCTTTAACCCTTTATTGCCAAGAATTTCTTCTAAGAAAATAGATAATCAGCCGGGCATGGCAGCGCATGCTTGTAATCCCAGTACTTAGGAGGCTGAGACAGGAGGATCACAGGTTCGGTCCACCTCAGCAATTTAGGGAGGCCCTCTGCAACTTAGACCCTGTTTCAAAATAAAAAATAAAATAGGGCTGGGGTTGTAGCTCAGAGATAGAATGGCCCTGGGTTCAACCTCCAGTGCCAAAAAAAACAAAAAAGAAAGAAATAGATAATCAGAGGTATCATCAAAGATTTATACAGAAGATCTAGGCATGTTGGTGGGCTGCAGCCCCAGCTACTCAGGAGGCTGAGGCCAGAGGATCACTTGAACCCAGGAGTTCAAGACCAGCCTGGGCAAGTGAGACCTATCACACACAAAAAAAAATTATGTAGAAAACTGGTCATCGAAACATTATATGTAAGAGTGAAAACAGGGCAAAGTCTGGGAAAAAATACACCAAGTTCTTATCCCTGGGTGGTATGATTATGAGTGCATTCACTTTCCTTTGTACCTTTTTTTAGCTCCTAATTTTTCTGTAATGAGCAAGTATTTTTATAATTTAAAGTTTTTCTGTTTGTTTGTTTTGCCTTTAAGATGGGATGATGACCTTTGGCAGGAAAAGGGCAATGAAAAATTAGAAATCAGCCAGTCGGGCATGGTGGCGCACGCTTGTAATCCCAGTACTTGGGAGGCGGAGACCGGAGGATTCGGGTTCGCGGCCAGCCTCAGCTACTTAGTGAGGCCCTCTGCAACTTCGTGAGACCCGGTTTCAAAATAAAGTATAAAAAATAGGGCCGGGGGTGTAGCTTGGAGGTAGAACGCCCCTGGGTTCAATCCCCGGTACCGCAAAAAAAAAAAAAGAAGAAGAAGTAGAAAATTAGAAATCAGAGGTTGTGATCGTTTGGTATAGT
The DNA here is from genome assembly GCA_004027185.1 of Glis glis. Lineage (NCBI taxonomy): Eukaryota > Metazoa > Chordata > Mammalia > Rodentia > Gliridae > Glis > Glis glis. The sequence continues at coordinate 39,139 of PVJS01012053.1, read as the reverse complement.
GTCTCTCAAGAGAGGGATCGCAGATAGAAGGGTGTGCTTGTTCAGAATGAAGAAAGACTGGTGTTCTTCCCTACAGGGAAGGATGAGAAAACAGATGGAGGTTGGGAGTCTGTTTCTGTCTAAAGCTGGGATCAGCAGCTAAGGCCTGGAGAGTTTCAGATAGCCACTGTTGGGAATTGGCTGGAAAGTTTATAGGAGAAAAACAGATCACCAAGGAATAGCTCCATGACCACCAGATACATGGTAGAATTGCAAGACTTTTTGTATAAGTGTCCTCCGACTTGAAAACTATCCAGGTTCGAAAAGTTTATTTATAAATCTGGGTTTTTTAAACTCTGAAAAAAATTTTCCCATAGAAACAACATTACAAATGGTGATTAGAAGTTCAGCCAGCCCATAAAAACTCAATCTATCTTGCTCATGTTTCCTCTTGTTATTTTTCATATCTCCATTCCAGTTGTCCTATTTCCTTTATATTATCTTCTTAAACTAGAGTACTGTGACACCACCTAAATGGAGGCTTCCACAGCCACACGGTGTCACTCCTCCTCCTCCTCCCTTTACCCCATTCTGCCCTCGCCCCAGTTCTGTCCTACATTGTGTGCTTAAGATTTATCTTCCTAAAACCCCACTCTTTTGGACTTTTCTCTGTACAAAACTACTCTGCCTGTTTGGCAAAGCCTTTTTTGGGGGTGTGACAGACAAAAGGACTCTCACCGTGGGAGACCATAGATGGCTGCAATACCCAGAGCCAGAGTGAGTTGGGTCAGTATCATCACTTAGATTCAGAGTTCCAGAACATCAGCATGGAGCTCTTGGCTGTAAGGCTTGTGAGTGTTGGGGGCCTCGCAGGCAGGTCCAGAAGTCAGGGTCACATAGCAGAGCAGGACAATCAGCCATTTCTTTCCAAAGAGCCCTGATTCCATTTTATTAGAGAATAGTATTTAGAAACCAAGTTCTGGACACTGGGTGTGCTCATTGCTACAGACACATTACTGATTCCAAGCCCTCTCAGTGGGTAGAGCTAGGAGATACATGTATGTATTTTCCAAGTATCCTGGTTGGCATTTTAAAATTTGTGTATGTTAAAGCTCTTTGTAATGTGCAGTTTTAGGAGTTTACAAATGCTATGATTTTTAAAAATACATACTGGCAAATTTCATAGCTAGGAACAGATTACTTGCAACATACTGGACAACTTATCTATATGCTAGATTAAAAAATACATCAGCTGGGTGTGATGGTGCACACCTGTAATCCCTGTACTTGGGAGACTGAGACAGGAGGATCACAGGTTCGAGGACAGCCTCAGCAAATAGACAGACATCAACATAGCAAGACCCTGTTTCAAAATAAAAATAAAATATGGCTGGGGGAGTAGCTGAAAGGTAGAATGTCCCTGGGTTCAATCAGAAGACTAGACCAGGCCATCTTCTGCAGCTCCCTCTCTCCTCCAGCATTCACTGAACCTTTATCATCACTGATTCCCAAAGATTTGTCAAGTCCCATGTTGCGTTATTGGTGGTTATCTCCAGGTGGATCTTAAAATAATCTGAGAATAAAAGCATCCCCACTCCTACCTTTGGCCCATGCTGAGGTTGGAAAAGATTTTATGGAAAGGAGGAGATTACCAGGAGTTAAGCCAGTACTTGAACCAGCCTCATCCCAGCTGACCCTGCACAGCCACCAGCTAGCAGTAATACTTACAAGGCACTGGTTGTCAAAATGTGAGTCTCCACACAAACAATCAGCATCACCTGGGACATTGTTAGAAATGTCCTCAAACCATACCTGCTTCATCAAAAGCTCTGGCAGAGAGTGGTCCAGTAATCTGTATCGCAAGTCCTCCGGGTGCTTCTGATGTATGCCAAAGCTTGGAGCTCTCCTCTTGAGATTAACCAGCCATTTGCCAGTCACGGCCTTAGAGGCAGCTGTGCAGCTTCATCCCGACTTCCTGCTCGGGCCCTGGGGACGCAGAACTGGTCAGCCAGGGATAGGCTGCAAGTGCAGCAGCGGGTTAAAGGGCTGTTTTTCTTGGGGTTTGTATGTTTTTAATTGTGATCCATTAGAGGATGGAAAATTTCTGTCTTGGATTGTCTGGGGCAATATGTTTTATCTCTTTGAGATAGAAAAAAGGTCTTAATGATACTAACTCTTGTTTATGCTTTCATTTTGTTATAATTATAAAATAGAAACTAATATCACATTAAGTGTTTCATTTTTTGTAATAGAAAATTTAAAATAATTCTTATATTTGTCTGTTATTTGTAATTAGATCATATTTACATATGGTTTTTGTTATTGTTTTTTGGTACTGGGGATTGAACCCAGGGACATTTTACCTCTGAGCTACACCCACAGCCTTTATTTATTTATTTATTTATTTATTTATTTATTTATTTATTGGTACTGGGGATGGAACCCAGGGACATTCTACCTCTGAGCTACACCCCCAGCCCTATTTTATTCTTTATTTTGAAACAGGGTCTCACTAAGTTGAGGAGGGCTTCACTAAGTAGCTGAGGCTGGTCTTGAACCTGCAATCCTCCAGTCTCAGCCTCGCAAGTACTGGGATTACAAGCGTGTGCCACCATGCCTGGCTCTATTTTATTTTTTATTTTGAAACAGGATCTCACTAAGTTGCAGAGGGCCTCACTAAATTGCTGAGGCTGGCCTTGAACCTGTGATCCTCCTGTGTCAGCCTCCTAAGTACTGGGATTACAGGCTTGTATCACCACGCCTGCATTATATTTGCATATGTTTTAGTCAGCATTTATTCTGAGGTAGAAGTTATTGACATTCAGTATAAAGTTGCAGTGAGAAAAAATTGGGAGAAGCCAAGTGTGGTGGTGCACGCCTGTAATCCCAGTACTTGGGAGGCTGAAACAGGAGGATTGCAGGTTTGAGGCCAGCCTCAGCAACTTACCAAGACCCTGTTTCAAAATAAAAAATGAAAAGGGCAGGGGATGTAGCTCAATCCCGAGTACCAGAAAAAAGAAAGAAAGAAAAGAAAAAACTTGGGAGATATTTTCTGATGTAGGTAAACCTCTCATGTCTTCAGGTCTTTACCCCCCAAGCTCTGCCCCAGGTACCTCTCTGACCTCAGAGTCTACTTTTCCCATTATTTGCTCCCTTCCAGTCTCACTGGTCTCCTCTTTGTGACCCCACTTTAGGGCCTTTGTACATGCTGTGCTGTTAGGAATATTCTTCCACCAGGTAGCTGCATAGCTAGGTACCTCACTTCAAAAATGACATTCTCAAAGAGGGCTTCCCTGACTATCCTATCTAAAATATTTGTGTGTGTGTGTGTGTGTGTGGTACTGGGGATTGAACCCAGGGTTTTTTTTTTTTTAACCTCTGAGCTACATCCCTAACTGTATTATATTTTAATTTTGGAACAGAGTCTCATTAAGTTGCTGAGGGTCTCACTAAATTGCTGAGGCTGGACTCAAACCCGCAATCCTTCTGTTTCAGCCTCCCAAGTACTGGGATTACAGGTGTGCACCACTATGCCCAGCTTATCTGAAATTTTACACACAAATATTCCCATTCTACACACACAAACACTTGATGTCTCCCCACCTTTTTTCACCCCGGAACACTTAGTATCTGGCCTATATGTAACTTTCTTCCCCATAGAATGTAAGTCCTACTGGTACGAATTTTTATCTCTTCTCTGTATTGCCTAAAACAATGTCTGACACATTGTTTTAGGCAATATAGGAGGTGCTCAATTATTATTTGTTGAATGAATGAATATCTCTAGTATGCATTTATGTGATTGATAGTAAGTGTACATCAGTTTTAATAAAAAATTTGATAAGCGGGTCTTGATGTGATGCTATAGGAAGCATACAGTACTACTATGACATAATCTTGCTCAAAACTTTATTTATTTATTTATTTGCAGGAGTGTTCTACCTCTGAGCTACACCCCAGCCCTATTTTATTTTTTATTTTGAAACATGGTCTCATTAACTTACTGTATGCTGGCCTCAAGCTTACAATCCTGAATTTTACCAAGCTTCAAAAATCTGTACTTGGGAGGTGGAGACAGGAGGATCACAGGTTCAAAGACAGTCTCAGCAACCTAGCAAGACCCTGTTTCAAAAACAAACAAAAAGGGCTGGGGGTGTAACTCAGAAGTAGAACACCCCTGTGTTAAATCCCCAGCAACACACACACACACACACACACGCACACACGCACACACGCACACACGCACACACACACACAGTCTGTTTTCAAGAAATAGAGGTGTGAAGCCACGGGCATGGCACATGCCTGTAATCCCAGTAATTGGGAGGCTGAGACAGGAGGATTGCAGGTTCAAGGCCAACCTCAGCAACTTAGCAAGACCCTGTTTAAAAATTTTTAAAAGGAGCTAGGGGTGTAGGTTGGAAGTATAATGCCACTGGGTTCAATACCCAGTACCAAAACAAAACAAAAAAGAAATAGAGGATTTAGAAGATAGTGTTAGACCACATCATGGAGATGCAATCAGCAAAATCTAAAATGGGGGAAGTTCTATAGGACTAGTAACCTTAGTGTCTTCAACAAATAAATCACACACACACACACACACACACACACACACACACACACTGTTTTAAAGGAGAACAAACTTATAGTTTTAAACAAACCTAGGAAGCATCAATCATATTTAGTGTGTGTGTTTAATTAGAATAAATCAACTATAAAAAACCCATGAGCCATTTGAGAAATTTAATGTTACTGTGATTTGATCATAATGTACTGATACTAAGGAAGTAATTTTTAGTTGTAGTAATCATTCTGAATATGATTTTGAACTTATTTTGAAGTAATAGAATGTTTAGAATTCATTTTAAAGTAATCTGGTAGAGGGTAGAGTGGTTAGGTTTAGGTAAAACAACATTTATTGACCAGATATTGATAATCATTGAAACTGAATGATGAGTACATAGGGGTCTATAATACTCCATGTGCTTTAAATTTAAAATTTTAAAATAGCCGGGCGTGGTGGCACACGCTAGTAATCCCAGTACTTGGGAGGCTGAGACCAGAGGATCCGGGTTTGTGGCCAGCCTCAGCTACTTAGGCCCTCCACAACTTAGTGAGACCCTGTTTCAAAATAAAGAATAAAAAAATAGAACTGGGAGTGTAGCTCAGAGGTAGAATGCCCCTGGGTTCAATCCTCAATTCTGCAAAAAAAATTTTTTTTAAATAAACTAGATATTCTTTATATATAAATACATTTATAAATATGTAAAGCTATACATATACATCCACTTGGTGACTTGGTTTATCACTTCTGGTAGGTTGCTAATTTTGTGTGTGAGGGGGGTTACTGGGGATTGAACCCAGGGGCAGTCTACCTCTGAGCTACATCTTAACCCAACCGTATTTTATTTTTTCTTTTGAAACAGGGTCTCGCTAATTTGCTGAGGCTGGACTCAAATCTGTGATCCTCCTATTTCATCCTCCCAGGTACTGGCATTACAAGTGTGCACCACCACGCCCAGATTGGGAGGTTGCTGATCTTTCACCTACAGAGCCTGGGTGCAGAGCCATTATTATGACAAGACATATGAGAAGTATTTATATAAAAATTTGGGGCCAGGCGTGGTGGCACACGCTTGTAATCCCAGTACTTTGGGAGGCGGAGACCGGAGGATCCAGGTTCGCGGCCAGCCTCAGCTCTCTCTCTCGCGCTCTCTCTCTCTCTCTCTCTCTCTCTCTCTCTACTTAGTGAGGCCCTCCGCAACTTCGTGAGACCCGGTTTCAAAATAAAAAGTACAAAAAAATAGGGTTGGGGGTGTAGCGTGGAGGTAGAACACCCCTGGGTTCAATCCCCGGTACCGCAAAAAAAAAAAAAATTGGGGGGGCACTGGGGATTGAACCCAGGGGCGTTCTACCTGCAAGCTACACTCCCAGCCCTATTTTATTTTTTATTTTGAAACAGGATCTCACTAAGCTGCGGAAGCCCTTGCTAGGTTGCTCAGGCTAGATGCGAGTCTGCTTGTCTCAGCCTCCCAAGTACTAGGATTATAGGCATGTGGCACCGTACCTCGTACCTCGCTACTTATATAAAATTTACAGCTGATAAAATGTTTATGTTGTGAATTCCTAATTTCCTAATCAGCAAAGCATTTATATTTTAAAACAGTGCCAAACATAGCACCTTAAATACAGTTAGGTATACATATTATGTACATATATATTATGTATCTTAATTATGTAACATATACATATTATGTATATACATATTTATGTATCTATATATACATATTATGTATCTTAAATGTATATTTCTAAATGCGCTAGTTTTTATAAATATATAACTTACAGGCATTTCTCATTTTGAAAAAACATCAAATTTTCTCTCTTTGAAAACATTTTTCTCTCTTTTCTAGGAAATTGTTTTAGGTTATATGAAAGAGATGCTGCCTCATCTCTGAGGTTTACCAGAAACTCTGATTTGAAGAGAATGAATGGATTTTGCACTAAACCACAGGAAAGTCCCAAACCTCCATCCCGTAAGTTTTTTTTATTGGTTTTCTAATTATGTGGTAGGTAGTTCCCAAAGAGTAGGACACCTCGGAATCAAAAGAACCTAAGAGAGTGACAGTCGCAGATATTCCTACATCATGGCCAATCTTGTAGCTCAGGCGCCCGTACTGTATGTGTACTGGAAGTGCTTGCGTGCACAGTGATTTCTGTATGTGTACTGGAAGTGCTTGCGTGCACAGTGATTTCTGTATGTGTACTGGAAGTGCTTGCGTGCACAGTGATTTCTGTATGTGTACTGGAAGTGCTTGCATGCACAGTGATTTCTGTATTTTCCTCATTTGCCATTTTCATTTTTCTTGCGTCAAGGGATGGACTGCTTTTTGTAGAGTATAATGCACCAAAGTAATCTAGAAATTATTTTTTAAGGAACCTCAAAGATGAAGCCAAATCAAGAGATTGTGTTTTAGATAAAATATAACCAGGGCCAAGCTGTGGCTTGGGCACTGACTTCACCCACATCCAGTGCACACCTCTACCCCAAACCCTGTCACTGTCACTATGATGACAAGGTGTATAATATATAAACTGAAGGATCCTGGCTAATATTTGCCTGTTGCTTCTTCATGGAAATACGCTTGGGCTAGGCAGGCCTGCATGAGTGGAGAAGAACCATCCCTAAAGAATACTTATCAGGAGCTTAGAAATGCTTGTATCCTTTGACCTGGCATTTAACTTCCAAGGTCATCCCAAGAATAATCAATATGTGTGGAAAAAGCTTGGAATACAAAGATGTTAACACACACACACACACACACACACACACACACAATTAGAAATAAATCCAAATGTCAAATAGTTCAGGAATGATTAACTGTCTATATTAGATCTACTTGATAATATTATACAGCTATTGGAAATGGTGCTTATAAATACCATGTGTTTGTATGGAAAATGTTTGTTATACTAATGAACAAAGCAGGATACAAAATTTCATATTGCATGTAAGCACAAGCATGCTATACATGTATACACATGTACATATATGCATGCATACGTGCTCCTGCTCACAGAGATCAGACTGAGAGAGCATACCAAAATTAAAATATGGTGGTTATGCTATGTTAGTAGAATTAGGAGTGGTTTTAATTTTTTCTTTTTTCACATCTATTCTTCCTGGATTTTCATTAATGGGTATATAGTACTTTTCTAAAACTATAAAGAAAATTGTGCCAAGAACTGGAAAGATTAAGAGAGAAGACTATAGCAGCACTTGTTGTGTACTTTTAGGCCTCTTTTCTTGCCTTTGGTTCTTTCTGTATTTTTTTCCTGGTGACTTTCCTATTCCCTTTGCTGTCATCTTCTGATAGGTGAAAGGAACAGCGTAATCAAACTGATGAGCATGAGTTTGACATGTAGGTATCAGACAAGGAGATGATCTCTCTGCAAGAGAAATTAGGCCGTGGATGGCAGTTGGGTTGAGTTTTTTTTTTTTTTTTTTTTTTTTGCGGTACCGGGGATTGAACCCAGGGGCGTTCTACCTCCGTGCTACACCCCCGGCCCTATTTTTTATACTTTATTTTGAAACCGGGTCTCAGGAAGTTGCGGAGGGCCTCACTAAGTAGAGAGAGAGAGAGAGAGAGCGCACGCGAGAGCTGAGGCTGGCCGCGAACCCGGATCCTCCGGTCTCCACCTCCCAAAGTACTGGGATTACAAGCATGCGCCACCACGCCCGGCTGGGTTGAGATTATTTAAAATCCCATCTAACCCCAACATTCCGTGATTCCCCCTAGCTTTTCTGCTCCTTGTATTCAATGACTTTGTTTCTTCCAAAGACTATTTTTGCCTTAGTCTTTAGTTTGGTACTTTCCCCATTCATCTACCTCTTTGGCACACTCCATTTCCCTCTGCTGCCTGTTTCTTCTGTCCCCTTTCTTGGGTGATGCTCTAAGGTTCAGCCCTTGGCCTTCTGTTCTTTCCCACCTTTGCTGGCTTGTCCTTAGGACAGATGTTTATCTTTACTTCTGACTTACTAATGAAACCTATTCAGATGGCATAAACTCCCTTCAGACTAAACAAATCTAAAATAACATTTGTGGGGCTGGGGATATTATAGCTCAGGGGTAGAACTCAAGTATGCTTGAGGCCCTGGGTTCAATCCCTAGCACTGCAAAAATAAGTTCAGATGAGATCAAAGAGAGCATTTGTGCCGGGCGTGGTGGCACACGCTTGTAATCCCAGTACTTGGGAGGCTGAGACAGGAGGATCCAGGTTTGTGGCCAGCTTCAGCTACTTAGTGAGGCCCTCCGCAACTTAGTGAGACCCTGTTTCAAAATAAAGAATAACAAATAGGGCTGGGGGTGTAGCCTGGAGGTAGAATGCCCCTGGGTTCAATCCCCAGTACCGAAAAAAGAAAAAACAAAACAAAACAAAAACAAAGAGCATTTGTGCCTTTCCCTGACTAGTTCTTCCCATAGTCTTTGGCTAATAGTATTACTCTTGGTCTTAGTCCTCCAAGTTTGAGGTTATTTGGGATTCCTTCTTTTATTTTAATCAGTCTCCAAATGCTTTCAGTCATCCTTAGATTGACTGACTTAATCCTCTCTTCCCACATCTACAACTCTGGTTCAGAACATCTAACCTCACCCTTATATTGTAGTTCCTGTTTGGACTTTTTGCCTGCTCTATCCTACCCCTTTCTCTCGCTTATCCATTGGGCACATTAAAACATTAATTTCTTCCTTATTTCAAAATATAGTTCTCCAGCCAGGGGTGGTGGCGCCATCTGTAGTCCCAGCTATTCAGAAGGCTGAGGCAGGAGGATCCCTTGAGCTCAGGAGTTCAAGATCGGCCTGGTCGACATAGTGAGACCATCTCAAATGAAACAAAACAAAATGTAGTTCCCAAACTAGGTCTAAACTCCTTAGCTTAGTGTTCAAGGTGTTCTGTAATCTGATTTTACAGATTTCTTCCTTTACTGAAGTCAGACAAGCTCCTCACTATTCCCTTCTTAGTTCTCCCTTTGATGTTGTTATTCGTGCTGTCCTTTCTCTTTTCATGGCTAGGGTATTTTTTTCGTGTGTGTGTGGTACCAGGGATTGAACCCAGAGGCATTCTACCTCCGAGCTCCACCCCCAGCCCTATTTTTTTATTCTTTATTTTGAAACAGGGTTTCACTAAGTTGCGGAGGGCCTCACTAAGTAGCTGAGGCTGGCCGCGAACCTGCAATCCTCCTGTCTCAGCCTCCCAAGTACTGGGATTACAAGCGTGCACCACCATGCCCGGCTTCACGGCTGGGGTTTATATGGGGCAAGAGTGCTTTTATTTCACCTCAGGGAATTTTGGAATCTCATTTGAAAAACAAGGCATCCTAAGAAATTCCATTCAAATAAAGCTCTAACTAGCTTGAAGTTTCTTAGTGTTTCTGTTTAGTGAATAGCTAAAAAGCCCAAACAACATTTATTCTATTGCTAAATGTAAAAGCTATAATTTCAAGATTTCTTGTCTGGTTTTTCTCACAGAAACTTACAGCCACAGAGTGCCATTACACAAACCTACGGATTGGGAGAGGAAGATCCTGATATGGTCAGGTCGCTTCAAAAAGGAAGACGAAATCCCAGAGACTATCTCGTAAGTGCTGAATTTAGTATTGTAACCAGCTTTCATTTCTCACCGATCTGTTTTCAGGGAAAAGCAGTACTTCTGAGTTCTGATTGTTTAAAACCTTTCAACTAAATTTGGAAACATTGAGCCAGGCGTGGTGGTGCATGCTTGTAATCCCAGTACTTGGGAGGCTGAGACAGGAGGATCACAGGTTTGAAGCCAGCCTCAGCAATTTAGTGAGGCTGTCAGCAACTTAGTGAGACCCTGTTTCCAAATAATACAATAAAAAGGGCTGGGGATATAGCTCAGAGGTAGAATGCCCCTGGGTTCAATCCCCAGTACCACAAAAATAAAAAAACCCAAATTTGGAAACATTTTCATTTCTCTAAATATTTGGTCTTTGGCAAGTACCTGGAACAAAAAAAGTGCTAGAAAATCTTTGTCTTTCATTGGTCTGTTATGGGGTGACTAGCAAAAAGCTGTCAGGTATTTTAAAGTTAGCTGATGTTGACTTCATCTCCTACCTACAGGAATGTGACTAAAAAACGATGTTCGCTTTTTAAGTTTGTTTTTAATCTAGGTATGCCAGGTATCAGTGACTATTACTATATTTTACAAACTATACTCAAGATCAACATTATGCATAAGAGTTTCAGTGTAATACATTTTTTCTAGAAGAAGGAAAGGAAAGTTCCTGTCACCAACTTCCTTAAGCCTAGCTTTGGTTTTCAGAGTTTGTAGACCCTGGGTTTCTCACACTCAGCACTATTGACATTTTGGGCTGGAATATTCTTTGCTGCGGGGCCTGTCTTGTGTATTGGAGGATGTTTAGCAACATCCCTGGCCTTTACCCTGTAGATGCTAGCAGCGATCCCTCGTGCTGACAAAAATGTCTCCAGACATTGCCACGTGTCCCCTGGAGGGCAGAATCACCCCGCCTGGCAGCAGTGCTCCAGCCTCATGTTAGCATCCCTGACTGCTTGGCATCTGGACCAGGAGGGGTGCTGGCTCCCTGTGGGCATCATCCTACTCAGAGACACAGACTTCAGACCAAGCTCCTGGAAGTTCTCTTTCAGCAAGAATTTCTTCCTGGGCATTCTGGCTTCTGAATTTCTGGTTTCCATGATTGGAAAAGATCTGGGTTTATTCAGGACATCTTTTCCAGAAAGATAGGAAGTAACCAGGCATGGTAGTGCACGCCTGAAGTCGCAGTACTTGGGAGGCTGAGACAGGAGGTTCATAGGTTCGAGGCCAGCCTCGGCTGAGACCCTGTTTCAAAAGAAAAAGTAAAATACAGCTGGGGGTGGGGTGTAGCTCGGAGGTAAAATGCCCCTGGGTTCAATCCCCAGTAACACACACACACACACACACACACACACACACATATATATATATATATATATATATATATATATATATATATATATAGGGAGTATTTGCTTTCTTTCACAAAAACTTTTGTTTTTCTGAGGTGGGGTTGCTGTGTTGCCCAGGCTAAACTCCTGGGCTCAGACAATCTTCCTGCCTCAGCCTACTCAGTAGCTGAGACTACAGGCATGCACCACTGCACTCAGCTTCTGTTTACAGCAGCTTTAATAGAGCCCTTCTGTTCTGCCAGTCAAATTAGTAGCACATTAATTTCACTAGCATTCCTCTCAGGAAAAGCCCTGGTCCTTAGCTCAAGCAACAGTAGACTCTCTTGGAAAAGAAGAGAACACTGGAAATAATAGTGACATCAAGTTCTTGCCTGTGCCCCCATTTCTTCCTAAATTATCCCAGCAGAAAATAAGCTGGTATACCCAGGGCTGTATAGACTTTGCTAGAGAACACTTTCCCTGGCCTGCCTTATAGTTGATTCCAAGATCTCTTCAGGCCTGAAATACTGCCTCCAGAGTCACCCTGGAAGGCTCTTCCCTGGGCCTGGGCAACCGTTTATCCTTGTGCTGGTGGTTCTCAGCAGGTGTTGCTTACCTGTTATTACTCCCTGTACGATGGACGGCAGCATCATGGTCTTATTTAAATGCATTTTACTTTTTTAATGTCCAGCACTTCAGTTGGAAATACTCAAAATGGGTAGTTAGTGTTTGGTGGGATCTCAGATGCTCTTAGCTGAGCAGTTCACTGTCTTTAGAAGTTGTCCCTGGTTTCTGTCACCCTGCAGGCCCAGCTTTAGTGCTTGGAGAACTCCGTCCACATTGCTGCCTCCCAGTTCTCAGTCCTTACATCACATTGTATATGTTTTTAGGGCCTCCTCGTTCCATCTGCAGTGTCCCAAACCCTATGCCTCCTTCCAAGAATTTTTTAAGAACCATTCCCCTCCTGATTTTCAAAGTAATATATGTTAAATATCTGGGGTAGATGTAGCAACACTCCATCCCATCATCTAGAGATAATCACTTCCTAATTACACCTCCACTGAGGTGGCCAGAAGTTCTTTATCCTGGGCCCCATTACCACTCCGCCTGCCCTGCCTTGAGGCTCTGTCAGCACCCAGGTAATAGAACCAGTGCCTACCTACAGAATCACCACGGGAAGTGGCCTTCTCTTTACCCTTCCTTGTCAGGCCTCTTAACTGTCACCCAGGAATGGTAATCTGACCCTCAACTTTCTGTTGGGGAGTTGGGTCTGTATTCAGGAGACAGGTTAGAAGAGCTATACTCCAGCCAGGTGTGGTGGCACACGCTTGTAGTCCCAGTACTTGGGAGGCTGAGACAGGAGGATCCGGGTTCACGGCCAGCCTCAGCTACTTAGTGAGGCCCTCCGCAACTTAGTGAGACCCTTTTTCAAAATAAAGAATAAAAAATAGGGCTGAGGGTATAGCTCGGAGGTAGAATGCTCCTAGGTTCATTCCCCAGTACCAGAAAAAAAAAAAAAAGAAGAGCTATACTCCATATTCAAGTTCACTGTCACTCAGTTTTGGCAAAACATTACAAAAGATAAACGTTAAGGGACTATCACGTAAAGGATCTTTCTACTGACTCAGATATTCTCAAATGTATTCCTGGTTCAAGACGGGAGAGCAAAAAGCATATTGGATGGTCTAACTCTCTCCTATCTTGGTTTTCTTTCCGAATTGTGCTTTGTGTTGAAACTTAAGCTCATAGCACTGTCTATTATCAGGGTGTTCTTCAATCATTGTATCACATACTTTCTTAAGAACCCCAGGGAGAAGTAACAACTAGTTATACTTTTAACATCTGCTGCTGGACACCTGAGAGCCAAAATTGGAGCCCCCATTGCAAGAATATATTAATATGCCTTGCTGGCTTTTTTGTTGTTGGTTGTTGGTGTTTTGCTTTGTTCCTGGCTTTATTTTCTTTCACATTTTCTTCTTACTTCTTTAGTACTTTAAATGTGTGCTATCTTGCTGTTATACATAAATGAGTTGTGAAAAGGGCCCATCTTTCCCAAGGTACTATGGAGATTCCCAGGTCCTTCTTTTTTTATATTTATAGATACCACTACACTTCTGAGTTGTGGTACACAGAGCTTGTTATTTTGCTGCAAGTTCAGAAGGAGAGAAATTGACATTCTCTCATGATCCCTTTGTATTATTAGGTTTGAGATGCTTGATGCTGCAAAGAACAAGATGCGGGTGAAGATCAGCTATGTAATGATTGCCCTGACAGTGGCAGGATGCATCCTGATGGTTATTCAGGGCAAGAAGGTGAGAGTGGGTTTCCTTGTTTCTGCATGCTCTTCACAAGGACGTGGAGGAAAGCAGGGATTGATCCTTGTGTTTCCTATCTGTGAAGAAGAGGCCACATTCTATACAAGAAATGCTAGGAAGCCAGGCAGTGGTGCATGCCTGTAATCCCAGTACTTGAGAGGCTGAGGTAAGAGGATTGCAGGTTTGAGGCCAGCACATGGTAACATAGTGAGGTTTGTTTCAAAATAAAATTTTTTTTAAATTTTTAAAAAAGGGCCGTGGTGGTGCATGCCTGTCATCCCTGTACTTGGGAGGCTGAGACAGGAGAATCACAGGTTTGAGGACAGCCTCAGCAAATAGTGAGACTCTCACCAACCCAGTAAGACCCTGTTTCCAAATAAGAAATAAAATTGGGCTGGGCGTGTAGCTCGAAGGTAGAATGCCTCTGGGTTCAATCCCCAGTACCACGCGCGCGCGCGCGCGCGCGCGCACACACACACACACACACACACACACACACAAAACAAAATAAGACAGAGTAGAGACAAACCTGGGATATTATACCTAGGGATAAATAGCAAAGACTAATTTTGGCATGGTGAAGAAATTTTATTACAGCTATCTTAAATAACATGAAACAAGAAATAGGATAGTGGGAGCCGGGCATTGTGGCGCACGCTTGTAATCCCAGTACTTGGGAGGCTGAGACAGGAGGATCCAGGTTCACGGCCAGCCTCAGCTACTTAGTGAGGCCCTCCGCAACTTAGTGAGACCCTGTTTCAAAATAAAGAATAAAAAGTAGGGCTGGGGGTATAGCTCAGAGATAGAATGCCCCTGGGTTCAATCCCCAGAACCCCCCCCCCAAAAAAAAATAGGACAGTGGCATATTTAATAATGCTCTGCTTGTTTATGAAGCACTTGCTGTACTTGGGCTTATTCTCACTATAACTGCCTTAATCATGGTAAGCATTCTTATTACCATGGTTTCTTTGTTTAAAATCTCAGCCAAACTGAGCCATATGTCTAAGTACCATTGCTCCTGAAGCAGAACATAAGAATACAAGTCCAGAAATCTTTGTTTTGATACAGGTTATAATTAATAACTGTCACTAATTGAATATTTACTGCATTCCAAGTACTTTGCTAAATATTACCTCATTTGAACCTCACAATTTCATTGCAAGATAGGTACTATTATTAGGACCTCATTTATAGATGAGGGAACTATAGCTTAGAAAGCTTTACCCAAGGCTACACATCTCCCTAATGACAGAGGATTACCTGAATCCAGACCTGTTTGAGGTAATAGTAAAATTGCTCCCATTTATTGAGTGTTTATTACTATGTGGAAGGAACTGTTAAACTTATTTACTCACCATAATAACCCCAAGAACCTGAGACACTGGTTCTCTTATTGCCATGTTTTATGAAGGAGGAACCTAAAGCTTAGAGATGTTCAATAATTTTTCCAAACTCACATAGTTAATAAGTGGTGAGATAAAAATTTAGACCCAAGTTTGCACATTACCAAACCTCATACTCTACTATCTTGTTATTAAGATATAGTTTTTATAGTCAGAAGTGCTGGTCAAACTTTTTTTTTTTGGAGGTACTGGGGATTGAACCCAGGGGCATTCTACCTCTGAGCTACACCCCCAGCGCTATTTTTTATTATTTATTTTGAAACAGGGTCTCACTAAGTTGCGGAGGGCCTCACTAAGTAGCTAAGGCTGGCAATGAACCTGCAATCCTCAGTTCTCAGCCTCCCAAGTACTGGGATTACAAGTGTGCGCCACCACGCCCGGCTCAAACTTTTTTTGTGTGTGGTACTGGGAATTAAACCCAGGGGCAGTCTACCTCTGAGCGACACCACCAGCCCTTTTTTAAAAATTTATTATTTGGAAACAAGGTCTTACTAACTAGCTGACAGCCTAAGTTGCTGAGGCTGGCTTTGAACCTGTGATCCTTGTGTCTCAACCTCTTGAACACAGGTTACAAGCATGTGCCACCACGCCTGGCTGCTGGTCAAACTTTTAATACTGTATCTAATGCTATGTGTCATAGTTTACATATAGAAAGAGAGGTCTTAGACATTAAAAAGATTCTTCTGTACACCCATTGTTAACTGATTTCCTTATCTACAATGACTCCTAAGTAAAAGGAAATGAACTTTTGGTTCTCTTCAGGGTCTTAGTTACATTTTAGGCTGACCTCGTAGGAGTGCAAAAGGGCAAGAGTGCCGACTTGGATGAAGTTCTCCTGAAAATGCTGATCCTGTCCCACTTTTTTCCTGTGTCTTCTTTAACCTCTCATGCATATTCTCAGATCGAAACCTTCAGAAGCATGTGGACAGGACATGCAAGTTTCCAGAATTCTCAGAGTTCTGCATTGCTTTTGTGTATACTTGATTATACTTACTGAGTTTAAATACTCCAAAAGCAAATTACTCCCCTGGGATCTCTTCTAGCATCATCCAGGCATATATACTATGAGAGATCCTCTCCTGTTCAATAGCATAAATTGTAACATTTATCTTTTATGGAATTTCCATTTCCAAAAAGTTGGTAAATGTTACTGGAATGGAGAACTTTTGAACTTAATGTGATTTAGAAGAAATTAGCCAGTGTATATTTTTTTCCTCACCATCAACTTTCTATTCCCTCTCCCCACCCCATACCTAATTCTTTACATGTGAAATAACACAGAGCAGCCAGGCGTGGTGGCACACACTTGTAATCCCAGTACTTGGGAGGCTGAGACAGGAGGATCCGGGTTCGTGGCCAGCCTCAGCTACTTAGTGAGGCCCTCTGCAACTTAGTGAGACCCTGTTTCAAAATAAAGAATAAAAAATAGGGCTGGGGATGTAGCTCAGAGGTAGAATGCCCCTGGGTTCAATCCCAGGTACCACAAAAAAAAAAAAAAAGAAAAAGAAAAGAAATAACACAGATCTAAGAAAATACCAGCTCATATGGGTGCTTAGTTTCACTTATTTGGTATAAAAATTTTGATTCATATGGAGGGATGCCCGGGAAGGGAATGTTTGCCTCCCCTCCTGCTATTTGCTCTCAAAGGGTGGAGCTGTAGGATAGATACTGCTGGAAGTCATCAATGGTAATATTTTGGTAAAGCCTGGGATCTCCAAAGCTGAATGTTTCTGGTAAAAGAGAAGGAGCTAGAAGGGTACAAGAGTATACAAATGAGTTGGGGAAGGAGAAATGGTAGCAACAAAGAAAAGCAAAAGGATTATAAAAAAAAATGGGAATGAGAAGGTATTTAAGCCGGGCGTGGTGGCGCACGCTTGTAATCCCAGTACTTGGGAGGCTGAGACCGGAGGAGATGGGTTCGCGGCCAGCCTCAGCTACTTAGTGAGGCCCTCCGCAACTTTGTGAGACCCTGTTTCAAAATAAAGTATAAAAAAAAAAATAGGGCGGGGGGTGTAGCTCGGAGGTAAAACGCCCCTGGGTTCAATCCCCGGTACCAGAAAAAAAACGAAGGTATTTAATGTCAAAGAAAAGGGAATAAAGTATAAGAAGAAAGAGGCTAAACATTTAGAGAAAGGGGCCATAAAGGAAGGGAAGAGGGAGACATGCACTTCTCTCTTGTTGGACGTGCTACTGTACTCTGAGGTATCAGAGGATATGGAAGGACCCCTGTGCCCAGTGTTCAAGCAGCTGACCACATGCCTATACTGCCCCAATTAACCTGCTGTCCTCAGTAAGGTAATGACATCCTCCCCAACCTGGCATAATCACCTGTTCAAATTTGCTTCATTTAAGGCTGCCAAAAGACATGAGTCTTTAACAAGCTTGAACTTAGAAAAGAAAGCTCGTCTGAGAGAAGAAGCTATGAAGGCCAAAACGGAGTAGCAGAAATATCCATGCTGGCTGGATTTTGAAAATCCAGGAATAATATTGCAGCAACAATCCTGTATTAAAAAGAATCTGGTGTGAGGATCCACTTTGTTGACATATGTTTTGCACAAACTTATTTCTGCTGAAGTACAAATAAATTTTTTTGAAGAATGATTTGTCTGTTTTATAGCTTTGACCCAAGTAAAATTCATCCTTCCAGATTTTTGGAGAAAATGAAAAATGAGACAACTTATTTCAACTTTTAATATTAACTCTTGCCAGGGGTGGTAGCACACACCTGTAATCCCAGTACTCAGGAGGCTGAGACAGGAGGTTTGCAGGTTCAAGGACAGCCTCAGTAATGTAGCCAGACTCAGATCAACCTAATGAGACCCTTTTTCAAAATAAAAATAAAAAGGGCCGGGGGTGTAACTTGGAGATAGAATGCCCCTGGGTTCTATCCCCAGTACCAAAAAACAAAACAAAACAATAACAACAAAATATATATGTGTGTATATATATGTTTTGTTATATATATATATAAACTTTCTGTTAGAGAATTAAGTATCATATCTTATTTTTATTCCTACTACCAAAGTGACCTCTCCAGAAGCCAAAATAGTTTCTAGTTCTTTATTTCTTCCTGTGTGTGCTTATTTCTGAAGAGATAAGGAAGGCCAGCTGGGTACATTGCCCAGATACATTTTGGAGCACCAGCCTTCCCAAATGCCAGCATGCCTTTTGTGAGGTTAGCTCCCAAGAGCCCTGAGACATAGCCAGATCACACACTGCATCTTCGGCCTCTGGAGGCTTTTAGGAGAGCAGTTTTTGAAAATGTCCTGGTAAGGTGATGAGAGTAGTCTGGCCAGGATATTTTGTTTTTGAGGACTTAGAAATTCTAGCATCATTCATTTGCTGGGAAGCAGCACAGTCACCTCCTAGCTCCATGGCTTAAGGTTCCCAATTGGTCCCTTTGCTGCCGGAGGAACCAAATTCCTCAATTAGGAAAATCTCAAGCATTTTCTTTTTAGTGCTAAAAGAGCATTTACATCTAGCATATATTTCACTTATAGTTTTGACTGTGGGATACCAAGTTGTCTCATACAGTTAGGTATGGCTACTGGTTTCTATTTTGACCATTTCATTTATTCCCACATACCTTATTGGTATTAATAGATGACAAGTCATTGTAGCAATCCCAGCATACCAGTTTTCCTCAGAGTTATAACAGAAATTAAAAAGTATCATACCAAAGGGACTGAAACTAGAAAACTACAGTAATATATGCATACCCATGTTCATAGCAGCACATTTCATAGTGTCCGAATTATGGAACCAACCTAGGAGTCCATCAACAGATGAGTGGATGACAAAATTATGGGAAATACACACAATGGAATTCTACTCAGCAATAAAGAAGAACAAAATAACAGCATTTGCAAGAAAGTGGAAGGATCTGGAGAACATTATGTTAAGCGAGATCAGTCAATCACAAAAAGAAGGGACATATGTTTTCATTAATATGTGCAACCTAGGGAGTAGTGGGGACACACAAGGGACTCCGGTTGATAATGGAGAACCTCAGTGGGGCAAGGGAAGGGGAAGGGCAAGAAAGAAGTGAATCAATGGAATTACTATCATAAACAATGTGTACATATGAGAATTTACCAACATCATTCTCAGTACTCCATATGGGGGGGGGGAGGCGGGGGTGATACTAAGAGCTGTGTGTATGTATGTTAACATCAAATAGATATTTATCGTGATGTGAGACTACAATGCACCGATAAAAGCATGTTAAAAAAGTAATATATGCAGCTTTTTAGGAACTTTGTTTAATAAAACACTAAGTAA
Organism: Glis glis; assembly: GCA_004027185.1. Classification (NCBI taxonomy): domain Eukaryota; kingdom Metazoa; phylum Chordata; class Mammalia; order Rodentia; family Gliridae; genus Glis; species Glis glis. The sequence goes on along the minus strand of PVJS01012053.1, from coordinate 19,693 downwards.
AATGTAACACTACTTACAGCTTCATAATGTGATGATGTAAACGGTGTCTGTCTATGTATTTTTTTAAGAGTAATTTGACCTCAGCTTTCTTTTAAGTATCAAGTTCTTTGATTTTTATCACTTGCAAATTCATTATCAAAAGGCATTGTTTCGCCGGGCCTAGGCACACGCTTGTAATCTCAGTATTTGGGAGGCTGAGACAGGAGAATTGCAGGTTCGAGGACAGTCTCTCTCATCAACCTAGTGAGACCCTGTTTCCAAATAAAAATAAAATAGGTCTGGGGACATAGCTCAGAGGTAGAATGCCCGTGTTAAATCCCCAATACCACACACAAAAAAAATGTCTAATGACAACTTAGAAAAAAGACATTATTTCTCATACATTTTAGAAGATTAGTTTTTCTTGATTATTTTAGGACCCTTAAACCAATGTTTTAAATGTGGATAAATTTTAATGTGGTAGTACTTTTAAGAATACTTAACCTTTATAGAACAATACCATTTTTAGCTGTTGAAGAGCATGTAAGTGTTGAATCTTGTAGATTTGTTGTAATAAAAATGTTTCATTAAACACTCATAATTGTTACCATGCACCAAGAATTTACACAATTGTTTCTCATTGTATTATTCTCTATTTGATAACATACAGTGACTATCTCTTTAAGGGTTAAATATAAATTTCTTGGCCAGGATTTCACACCTGGCTCTAATCCTACTTCTTCCAGTATCCTCATATACCAACCTCTTAGCAGTTGTACTCTACTAGTAACTCTAATATATACTCCTCAGAACTTGTCAAGCAAGCACTATTATAAGGTGCTATAAAATAGAAAATAAGACAGTTTTGCCCTTGTTACTTTGAGTTAAATTACTGTTATACTTCAAAAAAATTTTGTGTGTGTGGTACTGGGGATTAAACCCAGGGGCATTCTACTTCTGAGACACACCCCCAGACCTATTTTTTTATTTTTGAAATAGGGTCTCACTAAGTTGTGGAGGGCCTCTCACTAAATTGCTGAGGCTGGCCTCGAATCTATGATCCTCCTGTTTCAACCTCCCAAGTACTGGGATTACAAGCATGTGTATAATGTACTATTTGTGTTTGTGTGGTACTGGGGATTGAATCCAGGGGCATTCTACCTCTGAGCTACACCCTCCAGCCCTATTTTATTCTTTATTTTAAAACAGGGTCTCACCAAGTCGCAGAGGACCTCACTAAGTTGCCAGGGCTGGCCGCGAACCTGCCATCTGTCTCAGACTCCCACATAGTAGGATTATAAGTGTGTGCCACCATGCCCCACTGTTGTACTATTTTTTGCCTAATGTCTAGGTTTTTTTTTTAAATGTTTATCCTGTCTCTAGGTAAAGTGGGCAGAAACCATTTTCTACTTTATATTTACCTTATATTTCCTTTATTCCTGTGTGAATAAAGTTAATATGTGAGGCTAGGGTTAGGTACTTTTTAATTAATATATGGCAGTTTGGGGGATTTATTACTAACATTTATCGAAATCAGGCAAGGAATTAAGTTGTGATATATATCATTCATTGTCCCTCATCAAACATTGAGTCCCTTCTCTATACAAAAACCAAGAATACAAAGATGAGTAAGACATATTTCCTGATCCCACCAAGGTCATTATCTGATGAAAACCTGGCCCATGAAACCATTACAACACAAATTGGTAAATATATATTTTCAATTTTATAACAAACTATAGAAAGAAGCAGGAAAACAACTCCGTTCTCCACTGAGGTTCGAGAGGGGCCAGGCAGTGATGGCACAAGACAGCACAATCTAACAAAGTAGCTAGACTCTTAGCATGAACCTATCAATTACTTATTGTTCCCAACTTACAGATCTTATGGACTGTTTCATGTCTCATCATATAGTATGTCACCAAAAGTGCAGTGACGTGTATCTCCAATCCTCTCATCACCACCTCAGGCTTATGCTTTTGTTCATCCAACCTCCCAAACCAGAAACTGCAAACACCCTTGTTCCCCTCACTTGATCGGTCTTGTCAACCTTCCAAATATTCCCCAAATATACTAACCGTCTAGTATAATCACTGACAGGTACAGAATGGGAGTATGTCCAGGGACAAACATGATATTTCTTTTTTTTTTTTTTTTTGCGGTACCGGGGATTGAACGCAGGGGCGTTCTACCTCTGCGCTACAGCCCCGGCCCTGTTTTTTTATACTTTATTTGGAAACTGGGTCTCACAAAGTTGCGGAGGGCCTCACTAAGTAGAGAGAGAGAGAGAGAGAGAGAGAGCGAGCGAGCGAGCGCGCGCGCACTGAGGCTGGCATGCGCCACCACGCCCGGCTCAAACATGATATTTCTAACAGGCCTCAAGTTTAAGAGTCAGAAGCCCCAAATAGGTCCTAGACTTATTTTAACAATTGTCTCATTTTGTAAATTTATATATCTCAAAATCTTAGTATCAAAGGTAATATATAAAAGGAATATAAAACCATGCATAATTAAGAGAAACCATTTTTTCAAATATCTAAGTTATTTACCAACTTCATTTTACTACTAGATTTCCAAACAGCTTAGTAGTTACTCATCCACAGTTTAATTGTTTTGTCATTTTCTAATGCTGCCGATGCAATGATGTGTTCTGTAGGATGACAAGCTACTGAGATCACGACATCTGTGTGACCTTGTAATTTCTGTACAATCTCTTTAGTCTGAAGGTTCCAAATGTAAACCAGGTTATCCTCTGAACCAGACACAATCCACTTTCCACCAGTAACTGAAAAATTAGCGAATATGCAGTATTTCTCATTTTTATGACCAGTGTATATCTTCATGCATCTGCCTCTGCTGTAATCCCACAGTTTAAGAGTGTTGTCCAACGTTGCAGTGAGAATATATTTACCATTCGGAGAAAATTTTACAAAAGACACGGGAGGGTTATCATCATCAACAAGCGTTTTTAAACACTGACCTGATGCAGCATCCCAGATTCTACAGAGACCATCATAGCTACCTGATATTATCAAGGAGCCATTACAATTAAAATGAACAGCAGAAACTGGGTCAGAATGAGCAGATAAAGTCTTGAGGCACTTTCCTGTTTTCACCTCCCATATTTTCACACTCTCATCAAAAGATCCTGAAACAACGAGGTTGGATGGTGGATTGAAATTACAGCAAAAGACGTAATTACTGTGTCCCCTCAGTGTTTTCAAACATTTTCCAGATCTCACATCCCATACCTTCAGAGTTTTATCATCTGAGGCAGAAACGAGATGACTGGAATCTGATGACCAGGCAACATCTGATATTTCCAGACTGTGACCATATAGTGTTTTGTCATATTTCCCATCATATGCTCCCCAAATTATAATTAGTTTGTCAGCAGAAGAACTTGCTAGCCATTCTCCGTTAGGACTAAACTTAACTGATGACACTGCTGCTGTATGCCCCACGAGAGTAAGTTTGAGAGTATAGTTCGGTTTTTCAGGCACATCCTTGTGTGGACTTGCTGCTGAGAGAAGGGCCCACTGTGGTATGGCATCTCCAGACTTCCTTGTTGCCATGGTTCTGAAGCCCCAGACAGTCGGTTGATTAGACCTCGGCCCTGACCCCACGCAGTAGTTAAAATAAAACGGGGGGGGGGATACAGTTTCAGTTATAATTTCTGGCTCGTCTTTCAACTGTGATACGCACTGAATCAGCCGCACGGCTCGCAAGTCCTCCCTCTCTCTCTGTTAAATACTTGCAAATACTATAAAAAGGGTCCAGGCGCGGTCGGCGAGTCAGGCATTACTGTTAATGAAGCCGTCCAGGGCGGCCCCTCCACCTCCGAAATGTTTGAGAACACTGAGCAAGTCTACCAGTCAGAGAAACCGGGTCCTCGAGGATTAACAGAGCACCGCTTTAAATCAAAGACGTAAGAAGTTCACAGAAGTAGAGGCCTGCGCCGCACTTCAGCGTCAATCTAGGCGACCCGGAAGGGCACATCCGCGCATGTGCAAAGAGAGCATCGTCATCACGTCCAGGCAAAGCAGCCAATGGGAGGTGCCCGTCCGCGCCTGCGCAAGAGGCACCGGGGTTTGCTTCCGGTCCTCTTTGCCTGTGCGCTGCAAGCCTAAACGCCTTTTTGAGCGAATGGGAAGCTGTAGCAGGGTTTTCCCAGACCTGACTGGCTGGCGCGGAAGTCAGAGAATCTTTATTTAAAGAATATGCATTTTATCTCGGAAAGGAGCCGTAGGTCCAACCTTAGCTCCTAAGGTGCCCTGCATGCCTTTCAGAAATGGGACAAACATTGACCCACCCTGCGCTCCCAGCAAGCTCTTGAGCTCCAAGTTCTGTTCTCTTATTTGTTGTCATTTTAAGCCTGGTGGCATGTTAGGTCTTACTTGATTATTGTGGCAGCGGGAGTGGGGCCGAATTTACGCCCAGATTTAAGACTTCTGGTTCAAAAGTTTTCCCTGTAAGCCTTTAGAAAAGGATAAAGAACCTTATCTGTTGGAGGTCTTCCCCTATAGCCCTAGCAAAAGTTTCTTTTAGCACTTATAGTTTAAGCTCCCTCAGAATATAAAGGCGTTCTTATCTCCCCAAAAGTACTTCATTTACAGTAACAGACACACAAAAACACATAAAGTACTTCAGATAGAAAAGGACAAAATAGTTGGTGGAATGGGGTGAGAAATGGGTACACTTTAATTAGGCTTTAGAACTTTCCCTAGTTTTAAGAAACGATAATGGGAGCTGGGCATGGTGGCGTATGCCTGTAATCCCAATACTTGGGAGGCTGAGACAGGAGGATCTCAGGTTCAAGCCCAGCCTCAGCAACTTAGTGAGACCCTCAGCCATCTTAGACCCTATTTCAAACCAAAAAGTAAAATAGGGCTGGTAGTGTAGCTCAGAGGTAGTACACCCCGGCCTTCATCTCCAGTACCACCCCCCCACACACACACACACACAAAACAGTAATGGCAAAAGTATGTGAGCTATATACGCTATTCAAATGTAAATTATTCTTTTAAACAAGGCTTACTAAAAAAATGAAAACCCGACTGGTTTCTCCATCCTGGTAATTGCTCAGTTAGAGTACTCCAGCTGGGGCGCAGTGGCACACACCTCTAATTCCCCACAGAGGAGTCTGAGGCAGGAGCATCACAGGTTTAAGGCAAGCCTGGACAATTTGGCTAGACAGTCCCAATAAAAAGGGCTGGGGAAGTAGCTCCGTGGTAGAGCGCCCCTGGCTTCAATCCCCAGTTAAAAAAAAAAAACAGTACTCAAGAGAGGCAGAAAATGTTCTGTTTAAAAGGGTGTGTGTGTGTGTGTGACTGAGGATTGAACTCAGGGTGCAGTCTACCTTTGAGCTACAACCCCAGCCTCATTTTATTTTGAAACAGGGTATCACTAAGTTGGCAAGGGCCTAAATTGCTGAGGCTGGTGTCAAACCCCCGATCCTCCCGTCTCAGTCTCCCAAATACTAGGATTACAGGTGTGTGCTGCCATGCCCACCTAAAAAGTGTTCCCGGTAGCGAAGCTAAAGTTAGAGGCAAATAATCTTTTTCTGTCAAGAATTAAAAGGCATCTGGAAACAATGGGTTTCCTAACCTGTATTTAATTGTTTGTTTTTCTGGTAGTGGAGATTGAACCCAGGGGCGTTCTACCTCTGAGCTACACCCCTAGCCCTATTTTATTTTTTATTTTGAAACAGGGTCTCCCTAAATTGATGAGAGCCTAAGTTGCTGAGACTGGCTTCAAACCTATGCTCCTTCTGTCTCAGTATCCCAAGGACTGGGGTTACAAGCGTGCGCCACCACACCTGGCTCTAATGTTTACTTATTAAGGATATTTTAAAGTTTTGCTTTTATGAGGCACAACAGGCATAATTAGCTCACCTATGATAAATCAAGAGTAGTAAAAGAATCTAATTAAAGATCCTATGACACTAGTTTGATATTTTGACAGGAATAAGACAAATGTTTTAAGTCTTAGTGCAAATTAACAGTATAAACCCAAGGAATGGGCCGGGCGTAGTGGTGCACGCTTGTAATCCCAGTACTTGGGAGGCTGAGCCCAGAGGATCACAGGTTCGCGGCCAGCATCAGCAACATGTGAGGCCCTCCGCAATTTAGTGAGATCCTGTTTCAAAATAAAGAATAAAATAGGGCCGGGCGTGGTGGCACACGCTTGTAATCCCAGTACTTTGGGAGGCGGAGACCGGAGGATCCGGGTTTGCCGCCAGCCTCAGCTCTCTATCTCTCTCCCTGTCTCTCTCTCTCTCTCTCTACCTAGTGAGGCCCTCCGCAACTTCGTGAGACCCAGTTTCAAAATAAAGCATAAAAAAATAGGGCCGGGGATGTAGCTTGGAGGTAGAACGCCCCTGGGTTCTATCCCCGGTACCGCAAAAAAAAAAAAAAAAAAAAAAAAAAAAAAAAAAAGAATAAAATAGGGTTGGGGGTGTAGCTCAGAGGTAGAACACCCATGAGTTCAATCCCCAGTACCAAATAAATAAATACATAAATCCCACAAAGAATAGGAACAGCTCCTTAAAATGGCTTAGAGCACGGATGCATTCTTACAAAGGTTCTTGGCTATTAAGGCAAGATCTCCATGGAACTCCCCTCTGTAACATTTTTAAGAGAAAACTTCTTCTTTCAAAGTATCTTTCTACCTCCACCCTACACCCCAGCCCTATTTTAATTTTATTTTTATTTTGAAACAGGGTCTTGCTAGGTTGATGAGTCTAATTGCTGAGGCTGTCCTCGAACCTACGATCCTCCTGTCTCAGCTTCCCAAGTACTGGCTTCTAATGTATCTTAAAGTTCAATTCTGACTACCCTGCCTCTTCCCTCCCTTCTCATTAGCTTAGATTAGTGTGACTATGGGTGGGAAGCTTAGAAACTATAAATGTTGCATCAACAGAAACTATTTCCATTTTATGAACTCATTGAAAGGTCAATTTAAAAGCAACTAGAGAACAAAATGTAGGCTTTGTTTCAAAGAACTTAAGTAAATATGTATCTTTCCAATATCTGCTATATGTACTAGAAAACTATACAAAGGAAAACAGCTAAGAGGAACATGATACAAATGCTAGGATGGGGTGTTGTTGCTGGAGTATATTTTGTCCACTACAAATATCACAAGCATGAGGGGAAAAGGGGGGCACAGAATAGGAATATCAACAGAAACAAATTTTCTCCAGATTTTTCCAAAATTTGATGATGCTAAACCCTACTTGATCTGGGATATCAAACAGCATCAGGAACTCCTATGACTAAGATTGGTTAAGTCTTATTTATTCATTTGTCATGTTCTAGCATTAACAAGTAGTCCTAACATTGTAGTCCTAAGAATGAGGACTAAGAATTTTATAGATTTAGCTGGTTGTGGTGGTGCATGCCTGTAATCCCAGTATTTGGGAGGCTGAGACAGGAGGATTGCAGGTTCTCAGCCAGCCTCAGCAATTTAGTGAGACCTTGTTTCAAAATAAGAAATAAAAAATAGAGCTGGGGGTGTAGCTTGGAGGTAGAATGCCCCTGGGTTTGATCCACAGTACCACACACACAAAAAAAGAGAGAATTTCATAGTTTTAGTTCCTGGGGGAGAACTAAAGGCATTAGTGACGGAGTTGTAGGAGCAGGGAATACTGTTACAGGTAGAGCCAAAGTAGCAGGATCCATAATTAAAGAATGGCAATTGGGACTCCCAAGCAAAATTTATCACATGGTTACCCCCTTTTTAACAATATCTATTTTTGTTGCTCATAATTTTCATCAGATAGATGATTTGTAAGCTCTTTCCTATAGAAACCGATTAGGTGTCTTTCACTCCCACCCCCCCCCCCGCTTTGTGTGTGTGTGTGTGGTTCTTGGGATTGAATCAGGAGCACTCTACCACTGAACTGCATCACCAACCCTTTTGAGACAGGGTATTGCTAAGTTGCTGAGGCTGTCCTCAAATTTTAGATCCTCCTGCCTCAGCCTCCCCAAAAGCTGGGATTACAGGCATGTGCCAGTGAGCCCATCTTATAAAAGGTTTTTTTTTTTTTTGCGGTACTGGGGATTGAACCCAGGGGCATTCTACCTCTGAGCTACACTCCCAGCCCTATTTTTTATTCCTTATTTTTGAAACAGGGTCTCACTGAGTTGCGGAGGGCCTCACTAAGTAGCTGAGGCTGGCCTCGAACCTGCGATCCTCCTGTCTCAGCCTCCCAAGTACTGGGATTACAGGTGTGCGCCACCACACCTGGCTCTGAAAAGTTTTTTATTTTTTATTTTTTTGTGGTACTGGGGATTGAACCCAGGGGCATTCTACCTCTGAGCTATGCCCCCAGACCGACTTTTTATTATTTATTTGGAAACAGGGCCTCACTAAGTTGTGGAGGCTGGCTTTGAACCTGTGATCTTCCTATCTCAGCCTCCCAAGTACTGGGATTACAGGCCTGGGCCACGATGCCTGGTGACTCATAGAAGTTTCAAAATCTCTCATCTATAGTTGAAAGGTTTATTCACCTTGCCCTTTAGTAAAGCCTGCAAATATTCTAAGTAGAAATGTTGCCACGATTGAGGGATTTAATTTTTTTTTTTTTTTTTTTTAGTATCATGGCCTGGTACTAAAATGGCATCTTTTTTTTTTTCTCTCTTTAACCATGGCTTGGGAGTGATTCCTATATTAAGGACTATCTCAACTAACTTCCTTCTTACCGACACTTGACTACCAACTCCAGCCCTGAAAATCAAGCATAATTCAACTATATACTAAGCTTAGACCTTTAGTAAATGAAAACCTAATTGGGTTCAATATGGGGTGGCCACAGATCATCCAAACTGGGACATTTTTAAAAGTGAAAGGGAGCTAGGTGTGGTGGTGCACTCTTGTAATCCCAGTACTTGAGACAGGAGGATCACAGGTTCCAGGACAGCCTCAGCAAGAAGTGAGACTCTCATCAACCTAGTGAGATGCTATTTCAAAATAAAACTAAAATAGGGTTGGGGATGTTGCTCGAAGGTAGATCGCCCCCGGGCTCAATCCCCAGTGCCCCCCCCACACACACACACAAAGTGAAAGGGAATAAACAATCAAAAAATGCTAATTGATCTACAAATTTAAACTGGGATTGCCCCACCAAACCAGTATAGTCACTGCTGACTACCCAAGAGGACTCTTCTCATAACCTAATCTTGGAAAATTCCACTTTATGTGGTAGTTTACACCCAGCCTGCCCAGGTCTCTCTCAAATCTGGTACTATTCTCTGCCCAGCACTGTAGTCTTTTGGGTCTTCACTTTCTCCTTACCCATCACTCTATCTTAATAATGCTAAACCCAAATGGCAGATAAGGCAGTGATCCTCCAGTGGACTGTTTCTTCAAGTTAAGTGGATATGGATAAAAAAATGTAAAGAGCAATTTTATTATTTTTTTTTTGCAGACACATTCATGATCACAGACTATATTGATCTGAAATTAGAGAAAATAATGACTTTTCAAAATGCACGTGAAATAGGGACAACAGTCACCCAAATTTACCCAAGTAAATTTGTAAACCAGCAATTCTGTACTATAGATGAAACAATGTAGTCTGCAGGAACTGAGACTGTTCTGCTTTAACATTTTGTTTTCAGAAAAATACCTGGTCAGTGGTATTTTTTGGAGCAACACAGGCTGCTCCAAAAAAAATAGAAAAGCATTTATGGAATGAAGAAATACACCATCTTTTTGTTTCTACTCATCTGTCCCTTAAATCGGAGGAATGGACAAAGAGAATGTTCTCATGTAACATGTACAATATATAAAAGAATCTGTTTACTAGCCTATGATAATCAACTTCCACATCACTTTGCTATATCAGACAAAACTCTTTGTTAACTTTAAAATATGCCAGAATACATTGATGAGGCATTTTTGGTATTAGACACATGGATGATTATGTATGTTAGCCTGTTTCTCAGGGGGGTTTTTTTGTTTGTTTTTAAACCACTGGGTATTGAACCCAGGGGCATTCTAAACTCCCAGCCCTTTTTGTTTGTTATTTTGAAACATAGGGTCTCAAAGTTGCTGAGGCTGGCTTCAAACCTATAATCCTCCTGTCTCAGTCTCCCAAGTACTTGAATTACAGCTGTGAGGCATCGCACCCAGTTTTGTTTTGTTTGTATTGGGAGTTGAACCCAGCGGCGTTCTACTTCTGAGCTACACCTCCAGCCCTCTGTATTTTTTGTTTTGAAACAGGGTCTCACTAAGTTGCTAAGGCTGGTCTTGAACCTGTGATCCTCCTATCTCAGCCTCCCAAGTACTGGGATTACAGGTGTGTGTCACCACACCAGGCTAGTTTTGTTGTTTTTGCAGCACTGGGGATTGAACCCAGGGTCATTCTACCTCTGAGCTACATCCCCAGACCTATTTTCTATTCTTTAATTTGAAACAGGGTCTCACCAAGTTGCTGAGGTTGGCAGCGAACCTGAGATCCTCCTGTCTCAGCCTCCCAAGTACTGGGATTACTAGTGTGCGCCACCACACCTGGCTTGTTGTTTTTAAATAATAGACCTCTGCTATTGACAGTGTTTGCTTTTGTAAACTTTAGGTCATATTATGTTTCCTGAAAAGCAACTACATATAAAACACTTAAAGACACTTGCTTTACTAGTTGTTAATCCTGGTTCCAAACAACAGCATAAAGGAATTCCTTTTAATTTTCTTTTGTAATCAAGTGCCCTTTACTAATATCACATAGATGTATATTAGTTCATTTAGTACTTACTGAATGTCTTACTATATGCAAGGCACTCACACATCACCTGACAGACTGCATTCAAGTATAAAGAATTATTATAGCCCTTCCATATCAAAGTGTCAGAACACTTTGACAGGACATGGAGTGGTCAAAATGACTTGAGGTAAGCAGAAATACTCATCAAACAGTAAAACACGATCTCCATGGGACCATATTTCCTTAGGAATAAGTAGGCTGTGTTAAGTTCATATCCATGGCACTGGTTTTTAAGGCAGTAATCCTTCATTTCAAAGCTTTCCTTTATCTGTGTCAATACCTTGCCCCTTCTACGTTTGCATTTAAATGGAAATGTTTTTACCCAAAATGTTACTAAATTCAATATCATTTGCATATATTTTTTTAAACTCTGTTATTGTACTTGTCTAGTTACACAAAGTTTTAGCACCACAAAAGGGGAAAGATGTTTGGGCTGAGAGGGTCTGCACACCAGACTAAGTAAACTAAAAGCCACTTATACCTGATAGAGTCACTTAAGGGTGCCAGTTGAAAATCAGGAAAAATGGTCCAATAAAACAGGGTGTGCCCCTCTGTAGATGTGGAGTTCCTGGGCATAGAACTATTGCATGACCACTGCTTTCTTTCAAGACACAGAACATGTAGGGTTCCTCCCCTCCCTTGGACAGCCAGTATCTAAGGATTGTTACCATGGAATAATTTCTTGTATGTCTTGATTTTGTCATCTAGAACATAGTGATAATTACCCACCTAAAAGAGTAGAGGATAAAGAAAGAGAAGGCCCTTATCCAAATACCTGGCATACAACAGATGCTCAAATAAGGCCGAGGTGTCTTTAACCTAAAGGAAAACACAGAGACTTCTTTATCTATACTTCTTTCTTACCTCCCAGTTTCCAGGTGCATTTTATGTTCAACAGCAATTGGATAGTTTTAATTAGTATAGAAGTCTTTATCAGACATTATTCTGATGCCATGGTACTCATTCTAACAACCTGTCTTATTCCTGACAAGAATATTACTGGAATATTCTTTATGTTGGGGGAGGAGGAATAGGAATTGAACCCAGGGGCAATCTACCGAAGAGCTATAACCCCAACCCAATTTTATTTTTTATTTGGAAACAGGTTGCTGAGAGTCTTGCTGAGTTGCTGAGGCTGGCTTCAAACCTGCAATCCTCCTGTTTCAGTTCCTAGAATATTCCTTATTTTACAGCCTACTTGTACTAATCACATCTGGCATTCAATTACTTTTTTAAAAAATTACCTTAACTTTTATGATGATAGGAAAAGGTAACCCAAATTATTTCCCAACTGGGTAAATAATAACTTAATGTTCACCTGACAGAGGGAAACTGAATGTTCAACTAACAAAAGGAAATGGTTCTATTAATCTAGGATGTCTAAATATCTAGATTTGAGACTTCAACATATAGGCACATCTATCTCTACAAATGAGCATGCAGGAGGCAGCATACATTATATAAAAGTTGAAAGCAAACAATACTCCTTTCTAAAAGTGAGTCTCTTTAGTGAACATCATCCTTAGACATCACTTTCCAATTTACATAAAAAGCTCCAATTCCTAAAACAGCTATTAATGACTTGCCTATCGATAACACAATTTCCACACAAGTAAGCAGTAAGAAAGAAATCCTTTGACTCAAGTAAAACCTTTTTATAATGCAGCCCCAAGTTAGGGAATCAAACAGCTGAAATGTTTATTTAGCACTTAAGAAATAAATTTAAAGTTGCCTGTAGGTAGCCATGTACAATAGAGGATTTAGTTGACAAAATATACTTACATATTTTTCTTAGGCAAAATCAGCAGCAACCTAGAATAATTCAGATTTATTATGGGACAATTGCTAATTTTTTTCTCTGTGACAGTAAGGCTGAAGATGACCCAGAGTCCGATCAGTTTTATCTGGTACATGGAAGAAACAATCCTAGGGCAACAGTTTTCAAAAGCAGTACTACTGACAAAGGCATTAAAAAGAGACCTGATTGTTACAAGAACATAGTGTTCCACAGAGAACTGTCTCCTAAATCTCTTTTCTTCATATCCATCATCTTTCCTTTCCCTGGTATTTCTCCATTCAACCAAATCTATGTGCTGGTCCTTCAGATATCAGGTGACTTTCACATCCCCAATTTTCTGAATGCTTTTTTTTTTTTGGTACTGAGGGGTTCAACCCAGGGGCATTTTACCTCTGAGATAAATCTCCAACCCTTTTTATTTTGAAATAGGGTCTCACTAAGTTGCCAAGGGTCTTGCCAAGTTAAGGCTAGCCTTGAACCTTCACTCCTCCTGTCTCATGTGCCACCGCACCTAGCTTCTGAATGCTTTTTCCCCCACCAAAGTTCTCATTGCAAACATTATACTTTGAAAGCTTGGAGGAAGTGGAATAAAAAGGGAAGGAAAAACAAAGCTTTCCCCCGACCAGTATATAAAATTACAAGAGTTTTCTTTTGTTCAAATAATACGCTTTTGTAATGACTAACACCTTTGTGATAAAAGTATTCAAATAAATTGAAACTAAATTCGTAGACTCTTCCAGGCAGAGAACTAAAAATAGGATTTACAGTTACCCTGTAAAATTTCATTCTATTGCCAAAAAGGCTGCTTTATCAGTACCAAGTTTCAGCACATCTGAATTATGCTGGGATTTAGCTTTAGTAAGTTCTAATGTTTACACTTTAAACAGATCACATAAGTTAAATGGACTGTTTTAATTCATTCACTGAGACACTGCAATTGCTAGCAAAAATTACCACTGTACACTACTCTTTACTAACGTGAGGAGACAACTTTGTGTGCTTTATATTTTTTCACTCAAATTGGTTTATAAAATGAAAAATTTTAACTATCCAATAAAGGTACATAATTTTAAAACATCCTATAGAAATGACATGGTTACCAGTAATTTACAATTTAAAAAAACTCAGCCACAAGAAAGGTCAAAGCTAAAAACAAGATTTTTACTATGAATCAGTGCTTCTATCACCCTTCGGAAAGAAGTTATATTTTAATGTGATGTAAAGGCAACATTGAAAGTTCTTTAAATTAACCACCTAATTTATCCCTAAAATTACAAAGAACCAGTCTTTTACAAGTCAAGTGCAGTAAACTAAAATGTTCTCTCAGCACAAAGCAGCACTAGAAAAATAACAGTATAGATGGGAGTTGACTAGTTTTGCAGTGGCTGCTCCATCAATAACAATAGACATCAGACGGTATTCATCCCAGAGCACAGACACAACTAGACTAGAGGCGAAGAATGCGTCACTCTTGGCTGATAAATGTCCTTTGTATTTGAATCTTTCTAGTTTGAATGAAGTGGGTTTTTAAAAAGTTTAAATCCGGTCACATAAGTTGGCTGCTTAAATAACATCATGATGAGGTATGAAAACTCTGAATATCCCTTACATTCAGCAGGATTTACCAGAGATGTATAATAGCTTGTCAGGGGCAACTTCCAGATAGTTTTTACACTTCGGGGTTATGAATTCTAGAAGAGGTTAAGTCTAAAGAAGATTAAAAGGGTATGCTCTTAAACAGAAGTGAGCAACTTTTCCTTCAGAATTCATTTCAAACAGATCATCATCAAAAAAATCTTCTTTGATAGTGAATCCCAACAATGAGTCAAGATGGCCAACTAGCACCAAGAAGTCATAATGAACTCATTTGCAGTTCTCTTGGCAATTAATCTTATTTTTTCATTCCAGTCCAAGCTCAAATGTGCATCAGTGAACACCATACTGGAAGCGCCATTGCAGGTATAAATTGTAGTCATCATTAAATGAGCCAGAAGGTGGACACCATTTTTATTGGAGGGGGTAAGGTACTAGTAGGAGATGAAATAAAATGATTAGGAATAATGAGGTTATTGGAAAAAAGATCAGTGCCCTTATTTGAGTTAAGCAGCTCATGTTGAGAAGACGTCTGATTTTCCTAAGATAATGGATGCAACATTACAGGGATCATATATGCAGCAGGAATACATCAGAGTCAAGCTGCTAAGAAAAAAAAACCCCTAAGTAACCTTTAAAAGTATGTTATCTGCCAGTCACGGAGGGAAAAAGCACCTAGGGTGAACTTCAATTTACTGAGGACCTTGATCAGGACCACAAAGCCTGAAACATTTGTTGTAATGCAGAAACACAGCCTCTATTCACACGGGTTGAGTTTAGCAAAACTGGAGGGTGTTTTCTTTCTTACTTTTTAAGTGGATTATAGGATATGTTTTTTGATTACTAAGGACCCTAAATCTTCATACCAGCATTAGAACTGAACCACTTCCAAATCCTAAGACACATAAGACCAAAGAGAAGCAAAAGCCATACAAACAAATATGTGCGCCTCTCCTTTCTGCTTTAAGGGAATCTGCAAACCAGTATCACATTTAAGAGTCAAAGTGTTAATTCTTCAGCATTCCTGACATCTAGAAAGCACATTCACTGAAGGCTGAAGGTGAGGGAGTGGATGGTTTCACTTTAACTTCTGAAGAATGGCGCCAATAGAGGAAAGAAAACCATCCGATTTCAGTAAAGATTAATGCAAATTTGGCTAGAAAAAGCCACCAGGTAATCCAAGGGTTCACTGTGGAAGAACTCATGAAAAGTACTCTGAAGTATACACAACAGGTCTAAACATCTCCCTTGTCACAAGTAGTTGTTGAAATTCAAGATAAAGATTTAGTTTTATCTTTTAATGTCAGTATTTTTCCCACTTTAAAGGGAATGAGGAGGAGTCCTCTTTTTTCCCCCACAAAAAAGGGAGCACATTATTAGGTATATATTCCCATGACTCTAATGTAAGTGCGGATCTCCAAAGCCTAGGGATTTTTCCATAAGAGAGTGGGCCTTCTGGTTACCCTTTTATTACAAGGGTATTCCACCACAGAGAGCCAGAGGTTTTCCAGATGTGTGTAAGAGAGCAGGTGCGCAAGGCAAGCAAATGAGCGCAAACAGTATTATGGAAAACATTTGAGAAGTTAGCTCCATGAGGACTGTGGGCTCCACAAGAGGACTCGATTGGGTAGCCTGGTCTGACACAGGAACATGAAAGCAGAGTATTGCTTCAAAGCTGGAAACCTTCCATAGGAGCCTCACACTGCTGGAAGATGTACTGCTGCTGGCTAAGGTCAACCTGAGGAGCAATGCTGCTGTCCTCATCTTCGGTCCCAAAGTAATGCTCAATAAGATCAAAGGCCTTCTGGTAAATCTCCTGGTTTTCATGACTCTGTAAGAACTCAATTTTATCCAGACCTAGAATGAAGAATAAAGGAAATTTTATTGGAAATTACAATAAACTCTATTTTGCCATATCTCTCCTTCCTTGATATAAAGGAATATTCTCTGCTTATACCTTGTATTTTATTTTATTTTATTTTGGGGGGGCGGGGATTGAACTCAGGGGCATTTTACCTCAGAGCTATACCCCCAGCCCTTTTTATTATTTGTTTTTTGAAACAGGGTCTTGCTAAGTTGCTAAGAGTCTCGCTAAGTTGCTGAGGCTAGTCTCAAACCTGCAATCCTCCTGTCGCAAACTCCTAAGTACAGGGATGACAGGCATGTGCCACCACACCTGGCTTACTTATACCCTGTATTTTATAATAGTATTGACTAGATTGCTAGGATTACATCTGAAAATTAGTATTATAAGCTGACATCTTAAATACATATGCAAGCAACATCCAGTCTGCAAAAGCAGCAACTTCCCCTAACATTCACTCCATTATCTAGTGTCTAGCAATATTATTGTTTTTATTGGACTATATCGATGGCCTAATCAGTTCTCCGGTCTTACCATAAGCTTCTTCAATCAAAGCACAGTAAGGGTTAATGCCAGAGCCATTCCTTTTGGCTTCCTGTTCTCCAAGCCTCAGAATATTTTCCAAGCCATTTAGGGCAACTTGTACAATCTTAGAGTCCATGACGGTGAGGAGATCACAGAGCGGCTTAATACAACCCAGTTCTACTAGGTACCTAAATTAATAAAAAAACAATTCACTGTAGAGATAAAAACAGGTACCCAGTCACCTATATAAACTACACTTTAACACCACAAAAGCTTAAAAGAAAATTCTCCATTATTTTTACCTTCACAATTTTTTTTTTTTTTTTTTTTGCGGTATCAGGGATTGAACCCAGGGGCATTCTACCTCCGTGCTACACCCCCGGCCCTATTTTTTATACTTTATTTTGAAACCGGGTCTCACGAAGTTGCGGAGGGCCTCACTAGGTAGAGAGAGAGAGAGAGAGAGAGAGAGAGAGAGAGACAGAGAGACAGAGAGAGACAGAGACAGAGACAGAGAGAGCGCGCTGAGGCTGGCTGCGAACCCGGATCCTCCGGTATCCATCTCCCAAAATACTGGGATTACAAGCGTGCGCCACCACACCCGGCTCTTACCTTCACAATTTTTAAACTGCAAAAAAATAGGAATTCTTTTCCATTTTGAATATAAGCAACTCATCAAAACAGTATAGTTTTGATGGATTAATGTTAGTTTTGTTTCTATAGGTAGCTACACTTTTTAAACATGACATACTTGGTTCTAAAACCCAGCACAAACCCAAGAGATCAAATCATTTAAATGTGATTAGAATTGTACTAAAATAAGTTGTGAGAAGAATAAAACAAACGCAAGGAGTCTAGAACTTGTATTTTTCTACCAAGCATTAAGTACAAAATAATATTAGTATTCTGTCATCTCTTCCAGAAATCACAAGCAGAGGAAACAACTCATCTCATGACACAAGCATTTCTCCAATACTAAAACTAAATAGACATTACAATAAAGGAAATTACAAATTAATATCAAAACCACAGATGCAAAAATCCTTAACAAAATATTACTGAATAGAATCCCACAATATGTTAAAAAAAGTTATATATTAAATGGGATTTATTCCAGGTATGCAAGGCTGATTGAACATTTTAAAAAAATCAATGTAATTCATTATATCAACATATGATCATTTCAATAGATGCAAAAAAGCATATAACAAAATCCAATACCCATTAATGATTAAAAAAAACTCAGCAAACTCAATAAAAATGTACAGCTGCTGGGTGGGATGGCGCATGCCTATAATCCCAGTACTTAGGAGGCTGAGACAGGAGAATCGCAGGTTTGAGGCCAGCCTCAGCAATTTAGCAAGGCCCTCAGCAACTTAGACCCTGTTTCAAAAAAAAAAAAAAGAATAGGGATGGGGTGTAACTCACAGGTAGAATGCCCCTGGGTTCAATTGTCAGTACAAAAAATAAACCAAAAAAAAAAAAAAAACCCAACCCAGCTAACATCATACTTGATGAGAAAGACTGGGAAAAAGGCAAGGATATAGTCTTTTACCACTCTTACTCAACAAGGCACTGGAAGTTCTAGCTAATGCAAGTTTTTTTTTGTTTTTGTTTTTTGTTTTTGCAGTACCAGGGATTGAACCCAGGGGCGTTCTACCTCCGCGCTATGCCCCCAGCCCTATTTTTTATACTTTATTTTGAAACCGGGTCTCACAAAGTTGCAGAGGGCCTCACTAGGTAGAGAGAGAGCTGAGGCTGGCGGCAAACCTGGATCCTCCGGTCTCCGCCTCCCAAAGTACTGGGATTACAAGCGTGGGCCACCACGCCCGGCTGCAAGTTTTTAATTAAAGGAAATAAAAGGTAAACAGACTGGAAAGGAAGAAATTAAACTGTTTGTTTTATATAATTTTCTCTGTAGAAAACTCAAAGATGCCAGGTGGCATGGCACATGCCTGTAATCTCAGTACTTGGGAGGCTGAGACAGAAGGGTCACAGGTTGGAGGTCAGCTTCAGCAACTTAGTGAGATCCTGTTTCAAAATAAAAAATAAAAAGGGGAGGGATATAATTCAGAGGTAGAACACTTCTGGGTTCAATCCCCAGTACCAAAAATAAAAAAGAAAACCCCAAAGAACTGACCAAAAAACCCCCTATACTAATAAGCAACGACAGCAAGGATACACAATATAACCTTAATACACAAAATTTAATTGCTCTCCCATATAACAGTAATAAACAATTGGAATTTAAAATTAAAAAACATAGTCCCATCTATAGTAGCATTTAAGATGTATAAATCTAACAAAATATGTAAAATATCCATGAGAAAAAACTTTACAACTCAATGACAACACAAATTTAAAAAGATCTAAAATAAATGAGGAAATATTCCATACTGATGGCAGGATGACTCAATATTAAGATGTTACTTGTTCCCAACTTGATCTGTAGACTCAACATGATAACCCCCCAAATTCCAGCACAACATTTTATGGATACCAAACACAGTTATTCTAAAGTTTACATGAAAAGGCAAAAGACCCAGAATAACTAACATGATACTGAAGAACAAAGTTGGAGGAATTATATCACCAGACTTCAAGACTTACTATAATACAAGCTACACTAATTGAAATAGCATAGTACTAAAGATAGAGTAAACTAATCAATGGAACAAAACAGCCCAGAAACACACCCACACAAATAGAGTCAACTGGTCTTTGACAGAAGAGTACAGGCAGTTTAATGAAGGAAGAACTGTCTTTTCAACAAATAGGTTCAACAACTGAACATCCATATAGAAAACTAATGAACTTACACACATACCTTACACCTGTCACAAAACTTAACTAAAATGGATCATAGACCTAATATAAAATGCAAAACTACAAACTCTTAGAAGACAACATAGGAAAAAATCTGAGTGACCTTGGGTTTGACAATGAGTTTAGATAAAACATTAAAAGTACAATCCAAGCCGGTGTGGTGGCACACGCTTGTAATCCCAGTACTTGGGAGGCTGAGACCGGAGGATTGCAGGTTCGCAGCCAGCCTCAGCTACTTAGTGAGGCCCTCTACAACTTAGTGGGACCCTGTTTCAAAATAAAGAATAAAAAATAGGGCTGGGGGTGTAACTCGGAGGTAGAATGCCCCTGGGTTCAATCCCCA
>PVJS01012052.1:15000-44542 GCA_004027185.1 Glis glis | reverse complement strand
TAATCTCATATGTACACATTGTTTATGATAGTAATTCCATAGATTCACTCCTTTCTTGCCCTTCACCTTCCCTTGTACCACTTCCCTTACCCCACTGAGGATTCTCCATTATCAACCGGAGTCTCTTGTGTGTCCCCATTACTCCCTAGGTTGCACATATTAATGAACACATATGACCCTTCTCTTTTTGTGATTGGCTAATCTCACTTAACATAATGTTATCCAGATCCTTCCATTTTCTTGCAAATGCTGTTATTTTGTTCTGCTTTATTGCTGAGTAGAATTCCATTGTGTAAAAATACGGAACGCTTCACGAATTTGCGTGTCATCCTTGCGCAGGGGCCATGCTAATCTTCTCTGTATCGTTCCAATTTTAGTATATGTGCTGCCAAAGTGAGCACAATATATATTATTTTAAAAAATACACCTAAGTACAGCAATTGGTCCACAAAGGTGGAGCCATTTTTCTTTCAGTTTAGACAGTATCATTAGGTACTTATCTCAATTAAGACAAAGGTCACACAAGGAGGCTATATCTTTTTAAAGTGGCAAGATTGGACTCATTTTCCCAAGTAATAGAATAGTACAAGTAATAGAAAAAAATAAACATGTGAATCAACATATTTTAGTTAAGGAAAAGTTCTGAGAATGCTCCCTAACTGACATTAACTGCACAGGACAGACTGCCTGCTTTAGCTAGAATATAAAACATGAGATTACATAGAGACACTTCACATGTACATTTACAACAAAAGCTTTAGAGAGCTAAAAGATTGGCCTTTAAGATGTGTCGGGTCTAAACATATGATGCTTAGTGAAGGTAGCTCCCTGGATGATTACATCAAGGTTGGTTACCTTCCACATGGTATCCCAGAAGTACTCCACAGTCGATGAAGTGTGGGGGTTCTCAAAATGCTGGGAGACCAATTACTCATTTACATTTTTCTGGACAAGTGACTTATGTTCACTCTGACACAGGAATGGGGTATGTTGACCTAAAGGGTGGGCCCTATCTTCAGTACTTTTATGAACAAGCACTCATCTTCTAAGGGGGAAGTGGGTTTTGGCCGGAAAAAAAGAGAGAGAAAGAAAATCCTCCTTCAAGTCTCATAGCTAGTGGTTGGTTTTAGAAGCAAAACTTTTCCTTTTAGTCTCAAAAGGGGTCTTGGAGATATCTTTTATATTCCAAGCATAGTTTACACAATAAAACACCAACAGACAGCTAAGAAGCCTGTGTGAAGTCCTACAGCCGAGTAAGGGAAAAGATAGGGGAAAAGGGACCACTGAGCTCCTGCGAGGCTTTAGAGTTCAAAGACCTTTGCCAGGCCTCCAGGGACAGTGTCAGCTGTCACCTTATTGCCATTTGAGAGTGGGAACCATGACAAATAGGGCAGACTGAGTTTATACTTTTGTGGTCCATGAAAGTGAAAGAGTTTTACACACACACACACACACACACACACACACACACAAAGCATTAAAGATGGGGAGAAAAACCAAAACATTTCAGTAGACTTACCAAAGTCAATGTCTCTGAAGTCCCATCTGGGTCACCAAGAGATGTCATGAGGGAAGAGTTGATTTTCCAACTCAAGATCCATGATGGAAAAGAATCTCAGCATCAATGGAAGTGTTTCCTTCATTAATTCTTCCTCCCCCACCACTATCCTTCCCCACTAGGCCCCCTCCATCACTCCACTGGGCTTTCTCTTCCTTTATCCAAAGCCAATCACTCCATAGCTTCCACATGAGAGTAAACATATGACCCTTCACATTCTGCAACTGACTGATCTCACTTAACATAATGGGGAAGGAATGGGGAAGGAGCCGGGTGGACACTCACCAAGTGCTGTGTGCATGTATGTCCATACCACTCTGAACTACATTATGCTATGAGACTACAATGCACCAATAAAAAATATATTTTTTTTAAAAAAGAATTTCAGGCCGGGTGTGGTGGCGCATACTTGTAATCCCAGTACTTGGGAGGCTGAGACCAGAGGATCTGGGTTCGCGGCCAGCCTCAGCTACTTAGTGAGGCCCTCCGCAACTTCGTGAGACCCGGTTTCAAAATAAAGGATAAAAGATAGGGCCGGGGGTGTAGCTCAGAGGTAGAACACCACTGGGTTCAATCCCTAGTACCGCAAAAAAAAAAAAAAAAAGAATTTCAGCACGCACCAGAGACATAGACAGAATTTTATTTAGGAAAGGAGGAAATACACATTCAAGGGAGAATGTGGGCCATCCCCAAAGTGAAAGAAGCCTATATAATGCTTTATAGTGGTGAAAATGGAGTATTCATGTTGATACATGAATATATTATGAAATCATAATTTCAATAAAATAAATACAGACTGATATGTAGAATATAATACCACTTATATAACATTTGGAAAGATGCAAAGTAATATTGTAACAGTTTATGAATACCTACATATGTGATAATTTTTAAAATATATGCCCAACTTTAAATTGATGAAGATGATAAATTTAAAGTTCAAGGTTGTAGCTATTTCTGGGTAAAGGAATGGGAAAAGGATTGGATAGGGCCAAAGAGGAGATAGCCACTTTTAGTGATTTTGTTTTCTTAGATCCTATGTAAGAAATAACTCAATCTGATAAAGTCAAGTGTTGGGTTATATAGAAACTCATTCTGCTACTAACTGTATTTTGGGGTGTATTATAAGCATTAATATATTTTAAAAATATATTTTAACACAAAATTCATCTTTAGCATGGTATTTTAAATATTTTCTTGTATTATATGTGAGTTAAACCAATTAAATATGGATATTTTTATAACCTTAGAACTTCCAAATTGTGTAAAGAATTGGTTTCTTAATGATGTATATTGCATTTCATACTTCCACAAAGTAATAATACAATATTACATTGGTTTCAGAATATGCATATAATGGTCTTAGCTGATTAATTACATAATATCCCTATGTGTGTGGTTTTCTTCCAGGATCCAATGACTTCCATTTATATTGAGGAATTGGGTAAAAGAGAAAGCACAATTCCTCCAAAATATCGGGAACTTTTGGCTGTAAGTTACCATTTACTTTCATTTCGCTGTTTCCTTTTTGGAATATGATTTCATTTCAATATCTTAATAATTTTTAAAATTTAGAAGATCTAATAGGGCAAATGAAATTGTCATTACTAAGAAGTTCACTTGGTGTATTAGTTTGCCAGAGCTGCCATAGCAGAAGTATCACAGACTGGGTGACTTAAACAACAGTTCCAGAGACCGGGAGTCCAGAATCAAGGTGTCAGCAGAGCAGGTTCCTTCTGAGGGATGTGAGGGACACCTCTCTTCTAGGTCCCTCTGCTTGGCTTGTTGATGGCCATTTTCTCTCTGTGTCTCTTCAGATCACCTTCCTACTATGCATTTTTCTGGGTGCAAATTTCCTCTTCTCATAATGACACCAGTCATTTTGGATTAGGGACCACCCTAATGGCCTCACCTTTACTCCATCACTTTTAAAGACTCGTGTCCAAATAAGTTCTCTCTCTGAGGTACTGGAGGTTAGCACTTCAACATATGAATTTGGAGGGAGCACAATTCAGTCCGTCACAACCTGGGAACTCCTTTTGCCAATCATAAGGATTAATATTGCTTTCTCAACCTCATTAAATTAATATTTGTTTCAGAGAAAAGAAGGGATCACAGGGCCTCCTCCAGACTCTCCGGTGAGTTTACATAAATATCTTCTAAAGTGTTAAATCAACATTGTTTCTATCTTTGGTTGGAGGAATAGGTCTATCAATTCTATATTTGAAGATCATGACTGAACTGATCTCTAAATCAGATGACGTTTTGGTCTGTTCAGAGAAAGAGGGTGGGCAGAGGGTTGTGTTAATTCTCCTCTATCTCATGTGTAGCTTTTGTAAGGGAAGGAGAATGGAGTCAAGAAGGTATTGAGATAAAAGAAACATTAATAGCAATAGAATGAATATATTCTATCATATAATTTCTTTAAAAAAGAGGAAGAGGAAAATAATACTTAGAGCACCCACTCCCTCCCAAACATAGGCTTCAATATGAATTATTTCATTGATGTATCTTTCATGTGATAGCAAAGGGATGCTGGGTTTACAGTCCTACCTTTCACTTGAATGGCTCCCTGTGTTACTGACCTTGTGCTTTTTTCTCAGAAACCCATGGGGCCTGATGATGCTATAGACTCCCTGTCATCTGACTTCACCTGCAGTTCTCCTACTGCTGATGGAAAGGAAACAGAGAAAGAGGTATTGCTATAGTTCTGTTAAGGAGAACTTGTTAGAAACTATCTTGAACTTGAGAACAACAACTTTTTAGTCCTGGTTCTTACAATTAAATTTCCCTCATCTATACATGTGTCCTTTTGTGTTTTATTTTTCAGAAACCTACAGGAGAGGTTTTAAAAGCTCAGTCAGCTGGGCTAATCAGAAGTGCTGCTCCACCCCAGGAGAAGAAGAGAAAGTTGGAGGAGGTATCAATAATTACTCCGTTGAGAGTAGCCACGGTCCGCATGACAGTGATTGTTTTCCTGAGCCTGACCTTGCTTATCCAGGTTAATCTCAATAGTGCATTACCCATGAGGAGGAGCGTGTTTCTTCCCCTGGGTCTATGTGGAGTAGTAAAGCCAGTAAGGGATATAGTGCTCATCTCCAGGCAAGCCTTCAGTGTTTCCACAAGTCCTTATAAATGCTTTTAGCACAGCCTTTTTGGTCATGGTCAAAGACCAGCTCACCATTATAACACACAGAAGGTAGAAACCAGAGGAATTGTGCCCTTGGAACACAAAATCTTCAGTTTGATTTCCTGAAGGTTGAGCTTTGTCAATCATTAGAGCAATATTGTTGGCAGCTATTTCTGTCCACCTCTCTCAACCACAATCAACTATGTCTTAATTCTAACAAAATCTGAATGGCGACCCCGCAGCTCTGGGCTGGATGAGAAAACATGTCCCACGTGCAAGCAGTACAGATAATGTGCAGGAGTTTCTATCAGAGCTCCTTTTGCCTCGCCCCCCCTGGAGTGGACAGTTTAATTTTATCTGGCTGGCTGGTGAGCGCCACACCCTGAGAGTGGGCGTTCCTACCACGCTGACCCATTGTCCCTTCAGAGAAGACAGCAGTGGGGACCACTTCCAGTTTCCCTGCTTTCCAGACTTAGCTGCTTTGCTAAAGGACAGAGCTGTCAGGAGCCATTTTTAGAGAGACATTTTTAGAAAAAAAAAAAAAAAACAGAGCAGTGAAAGTTTACTACTTATAGTTTTTTATTTTTAATAAGAATATTTTATAATACAATAACTATTATTATAGTTATACTTTTAGCTTACAAAATAAGGGGTGAAGTGTGCCTCAGAGAGTGCAGTTACTATAAGTACGTGTTTAAGCCCCAATTTTCATTCCTTGGTAAGTTCTTTTCTCTTTCTTTCTTGCTTTCTTTCTTTCTCTCTCTCTTTCTTTCTTTCTTTCTTTCTTTTTCTTTCTTTTGTTTTTCTCCCTCCTTCCTTTCCTTTCCTTTCCTTTCCTTTCCTTTCCTTTCCTTATCAAATAAAATTGCCTTCCTAAAGAACCTCCCCAATCCACAGTTTATGTCACGTATTTAAAATGTGTATTTCACACAATAAGTAAATGGATTGTTCAGATTTAGGAGATGTTCTTTTTTTTTTCACGCACAGAATTTTTCGTTTTCAACAGGATGCCATGAGTGACCAAGCACTTGAGGCTCTGTCGGCTTCCTTGGGCACCCGGAAATCGGAACCTGAGCTCGACCTCAGCTCTGTGAAGGAAGTCGATGAGGTACTGGCCGAGCTGCTGACTTACAAAGCATGTTAGTCTGCAGGTTGCAAAACTGAGTGCTGTCTGCATCATTAGCATTCTTGCAGGGGTTTTATTTTATTGGGGGTTAAAAATGAACTACTTTCCATTCAGCCTTACTTTCAGATCTGGTTAAGATATTTATTGCCGGTGGTTAGCAACCCAGGGAGATGTTTGAGTGCTTGTCTTCTAAATTGTCTAGAAGTTTAATATTTAAAATAAACACTAATCTCCTTTGCCAAAGCTTTAATGGCACCTGACTAAACAAGATAACAAGAGGCAGTGGCTGGGGAGAAAGAGTGGAGTTTGTTGGCTCTGGGGAAATTGTTCATTTGTATTTTCAGAAGGGTGCTGGACACTTCTCTTTATAAGGAGGGAGATAGCTTTAAAGGGTAGGAAGATCCTTCTTATGTAACTGGAGAAAGAGTTGAAAAATTTTGTCACAAAATAGAATAAAATGAAGCAGGAAGTGCTTGGTAACTGGAGCTCCTGCACACTTAGAGCAGGATCCTGACGAGTGGTTATCTCACCACCGTCTAAGACCTCCACAAGCCTCTGAGCCATGGCGAGCACAGAGCTGGTGTAGGAGAGTTGGAGTATTAAAGTACAATTTTTGGAGAATTTTTCAACTTGTTCTTCTGTGGGTAAAGAGGAGGGATAGGAGAGAGTTACCTGTTTCTGACAAGGCAGTGTACGGGGGGAGATGGAAATGCAGCCTGGGCTCCTCAGGAGCCTGGCCCTGTCAGCTCCCGGCTGGGCAGCTGGTGAGTGTCGCTGTCACAATGCCCCTGCCTCTGCTGTCATTTCCTGTTCTGAGTCTCAGGGGAAGGGAATCTGACTCCCAGGAAGGCTCCCAGAGTCTGGGACTGCCCTGGTCCACGATGGGCCAGATTCTGTCTTCGACTTTCTTGGAGGGTTCGCCAGCCACCATGTGGCAGGATACGCTGTGTGATGGCGAACGCGGGGGAGCAGGAGAAGCAGTCCCTGTCCGCCAGGACCAAGTAATGTATTGGGAACCAAGGAAACTGACTGCAGCGCTATGAGACATGCACATTACCTGGAGTAGCCAGAGAGAAGCCATGTTGTCCCAAGAAAGGGTCGTCTTCGCAGAGCCCTGGGGGAGTCTGGAGCCCAGGCTGTGCTGTGGTCCCACCACCTGAGGGCTGTGTGGACGGCAGTGAATTGTACTTTTGTCTTGGGTTTTGCACAGATAATTAGAGTGATTTAATAGACAATAAAAGTGGGAGGGAAGGTATAACCGTGATATACATAACAGGGCAAAAAGAATCTCAGAGTGACTAAAACTAGATTAAGGAAATATAAGAGAGTAATATAAATATAACTCACCTGGGTACAGTGGCACACTCCTGTGATCCCAGTACTTGGGAGGCTGAGACAGGAGGCTCACAGGTCCGAAGCCAGCCTCAGCAATTTAGCAAGATCCTCAGTAATTTAGCGACACTCTGTTTCAAAATAAAGAGAGCTGGGGGTATAGTTCATATATAAGACACCCTTGGGTTCAATCCCCAGTTACACACACACACACACACACACACACACACATACATAACTCATAAAGCATACTTAGTAAATAGTTGGGGATAAATATGAATATATTTAGTTTTCTCTAGAAAACTTTTGAGCATTAGTAAAATCAATTCTAGTAAAAAGAACTCTTCTTTTCCACCCTTTGACATACTTAGTCTTCCTTTTGAATCATGTCCCAAATATTTCCCAAGAAGATCTTTAGATTCTTGAGCTAAATTCATAATACCTGAGAGAGATTCTTTATAGTCTGATGTTATGCTAAGACTTCTGAAGGTGGCTACTGTCCTGGAAGAATCCACTGCTACCCCAACCCATTCACTCTGGAGAGCACTCTGTGGAAACCCCACAGTACCCCCTAGAAGAGGACCTTGCCTCCTTGGTATTTTTATGTCAGAACATATCATTAATTAAATGTTTATCCTATGCTGATACCTCATTATAAATCTTGCAGCCAGGCATGGCGGCACACGCCTGTAATCCCAATACTTGGGAGGCTAAGACAGGAGGATCGCAGGTTCCAGGACAGCCTCAGCAAGTAGTGAGACTCTTAACAACCTAGCGAGACCCTTTTCAAAATAAAAATAAAATAGGGCTGGGGGTGTAACTCAGAGGTAAAATGCCCCTGGGTTCAATCCCTAGTACCACACATACACACACACACACACACACACACAAATTCTCCCATTTGCGGGTGTGGTTACCTAGTCCAGTGTTATTTCAGTTCAGTGGTCTTTTTTTTTTTCCCAACGCCACCTCTGTACCATCCACAGTGCAGGCACGCAAGAGCATAAAGAGATGAAAGAGAAAAGAAAGGCTCTGGCTGTGTGTGTAGCTCTCACTGTCCTGAGTCGAGTGGAGAAGATGGTCTCACCATACAGGTGGCCTTTGGCATTCATAAGAGCCGTTATGGCAGCAGACCTCACAAATTCCTGAGCTGGAGAGTACCACTATATAATCGAACTTTCTCGGTGTGCTGCAGGAGAGTAAAACTGGAAATGTTAAAAGAAACAAAAAAACAGGAAACCCTTTTATACCTTAAAAGAATTATTTTATAGAAAAATAAAATTTTAACTCCAAAGCTTAGTGTAGTGCCTGGCTCTTAATTAGAGGTACTTTTTTAATTAATCAAGGAATTAATCAATCAATGAAAAACTACAATTATAGGCTGAGATGGAGACGGAAGCAGTGGATTGAGTCAGAATTTGCTAATGAATTTCCCCTTTGGTTTGTGAGTTAAATCCACACCTTGATATAGATATGAATTATTAAAAATTGCATATTACAGAACTTTGCACTACTCACCAGAAGATTAAATTGCAAATGTTGCATCTTAGAAGTCAGTGGTCTACTATAGAACTACACTTTTATTTCTAATACAATGAGTTCTCTGTGGTTTCGTAATGCTATGAAGGCCTTGTGTTATTGCTCCTGTTTTCAAAAAGAAATCAGTCAAGATTTGTGAGTGGATGCTTCTCCGATTTCTGAACTAGGTTTAGCATGAGAATTGGCTGCGTTGCCTCTTCTTTCTTTAGACTACTGCCTCTTTCAGACTTTTGGTGGCTATTAAAATAATGCAACTTATTCAGTGCTGGGCTTACTGTCCAGGGATCTTTTATTTACTTTTCTCTGTTGAGCCATACAAGTCAGTGAAATGAGTAAGGATTACTAGTAGCCACATTTGACAGCTGAAGAAAGCAGACCAAGGGAAGGATGGTTGGCGTCCAGGGTCACGGCATGAGAGCAGAGCAGGACACCCAGGACTCCTGGGTGGGTTGTTTTGCTCTCACTAATGGATGCAGGGCTGCCCTGCTCCTGGCTGATCACCGGGGTCTTGCTCTTGCAGTTTACAGAACACGTCCAGACACTTTTGTCTGATCACACAGAGGAAGTGGTGTCATTGGATTGACATGCGTGGTCCAACTGCTTTTCTTTTTCCTCTCCACTTTAATCAGGCAAAAGCTAAAGAAGAAAAACAAGAGAAGTGTGGTGAGGACGATGAAACCATCCCATCTGATTACAGACTAAAACCAGCCACAGTGAGTTTTTACCCCAGTGCATAACAGCAGTACACTTATCTTGCCTTGGCACCACGTTTGTTCTATCCATACCCTTAACACTAAGTAAATGTATGTGCAGGCTCAGATGTTGACTCTGAAAACCCTGGCCCCTTTCTCCTCAACTTTGTACAGTTAAAACCCAGTAAGGGATGGTTTTTCCTTGCCTGGTTTCCTAAGTAGTGACCCTGTAGCCATTAAAATTCCCACCAATTCAAGTGTTTCAGCTACTAATAATGTTTGATGTAGATCCTTAACCTTAAAGCCTAAGGAGCAATTTAAGAATTTTTTAGGTTTTCTAAGTGGTGGGTATAAATGCGCAACTATTTAGCAGTTACCTCAGTACTAATATAGTTGCATTGTTTTGATTTGTACTGAGGATGGTGGACTAACTCCAGTAATTACATTTTTAATTTAACTTTGAAAATCATGTATATAAATACATGATGGAAAATTGTTGTGATTCTTACATATCACTATATGTGAAAAATTTCTCATTTTTCTTATGTGTCCTTATGTGTGAAAATTTCTCATTTTTAGAAGTGTTCTAAATTGTGAAACCTCATATTCAAAAAACTAAACAATATTTATTATAGGAATGATAGTTACCTCTTCACCCTAGGTTGAATTGAGACTTTTAAAAAATCTTCCATTAATGTAATTGTGCCTTTTTGCCAAAGACCTTTTTTCACTATCTTATTGCCCTAAATAATAGGTAGCAAAAATTGTTTTCAGTAACTTTTAATGAAAAATAAATGGGTGTCATATTCGGTAACATTTAATCTCTTGATTTTTATAGTTCAAGTCCCTGTTTTGATACTTTATTAAAAGTAAATCTAAAGTATAAATTCACTCAAATATAAGAAAAATAAGCTTACCTCTCATACCCTGGAATTCTCAAAAACAAACTGAACAGGACATGAAAGCAAAATGTTCAATTTCATTCTAGTGAATTTTCAATTTCACTTACAGGATAAAGATGGAAAGCCACTATTGCCAGAGCCTGAAGAAAAATCCAAGGTTGGTTGGAAATAAGTTTGTGTGTGTGTGTGTGTGTGTGTGTGTGTGTGTGTGTGTGTGTGTGTGTGTGTTTGCGCGCGCATGCGTGCGTGTGTGTGTGGTGCTGGGGATTGAATCCACGGGCATTCTACCTCTGAGCTACACACCCAGACTTATTTTACTTTTATTTGAAAACAGGGTCTCATTATGTTGCTGAGAGCTTGACTAGGTGGCTGAGTCTGGCTTCGAACCTGTGATCCTCCTATCTTAGCCTCTCAAGTATTGGGATTACAGGCATGTACCAACACATCTGGCTAGGAAAATACGTTTTTTTTTTTTCTTATAGTTAAAAACAACAGGAAAGTAAATATAAAGTATACATGAAAATCATTTTAACAGACCCTGTTTCCCTGTGGAGACTTACATGCCAACCTAGTATTGAGGAGAAGTTGTTCCAACGGTCACACTTGGCTGATAGCTCTTGCCTCCTTTTTATGTATTTTAATGATGATTTCTGCCTGAATTATTACTAGATTCTAAGTTTCTAGGAGATTTTCATTGAGATTTCATGTCAAATACTCTAATGACGCTCTACTTATTGCCTTAAATTGGTAGCAACTGTCAAAGTTGTCATGATAATCCTAATCAGAAACATTTACTAACCACTTAGTGTGTGTTCAGTACGGCACCAAATCCATTTTGTATGTTACCTGAGTCCTTTCTGAATGAGGAAGGCAATATTATTATTCCCAGTTGAGAGTGAGAAAATGGACACACAGGTAAATTGTGCAAGGTCACACAGCAAGAAAATCCAAGGCCAGGACTTGGAACCCAGGCTCAGCTCCTGAATTACATGCCCCTCCATCACAGGTTACTGTGATTAGTCAAAATCTCCACACTCCCAAAACTAGTAATTCCACATCCACTGAAAGAACGAGGGTTAGAGAACTTTACTCCCAGAAATCCACATAGACACATGAAAGAAGTATGATATCTGTTTCTCTGACTTAGTCAGAAAGGAAGTTATTAGGAAGTAGGAAGATAATAATTACATTTTAAAACTATATAGATCTTCATTGGAGAGAACAGGGAATTTATTTGAACAAAGTTCTTCTAAAATTGAAATGACAGGAAAACTTTTGATTAAATAAATCATTAACACTTTTGTAGTACTGAGGTATTCAGTATTCCTTATTTGTTGTGTGACATTTTTTATCTTACTTGGTAAATGAAAAATATGCCCAGTATAAGTTAGCTTTGGGTTTTAGATCCTAAAATATAGCCTAATATGTGTTAACCAGGAAAAAATATTACTCTATGAGAAAAATTTTTTAACAAAGTAAAAATAGTCAGTTCATGATATACAATACTTCTTATATTACAGCCCCTGAGTGAATCAGAACTCATTGATGAACTTTCAGAAGACTTTGACCAGTCTAAATGTAAAGAAAAACAAGCAAAGCCAACTGAAAAAACAGAGGTATGTTTTATGAAAATATAAATCTCTAGTTTTGAGGGGTTTTATGTTTTTTTATCTTAAAATATGTGAAACCAAAACTATTTTAGCATGAAGAAGTTGATAAAAAGCCCATTATGCCATCTTTTTTTACATGCAGTTTTCATCTTGTCTTTTCCTCAATGTGTTTTCTTTTTCCCAAGCTAACCCTGATGGTCTTGCAATTTAAGACCTGCAGTTATTCCTTCAGGGAAGCTCTCAAATCCACACTTTGGTCCACTGATCAGGGGTTCTATTTCTGTGCCTTTCTATTTCTGCTTCTGTGATTTAAAGTTTCCACCACCTCTCACCTCAAGATCTCAGTGGCCCTTCTTTAGTCTCCTCCCACCCATCCTTCATGTCCACCAGAATTACTCTTTCTGAAACACGTTTGTAGTCACATCATTCCCCTGCTCCAACCCAGGAGCTTCCCATCCCTACAAAAGGAAAGTTCCTAATACAGTCAAGCCCAGCCTCCTTTCCCAGTGTTTCTCCATCACTCAATAATAAGTACATGTATCTCAGTGGTTTTCCTCATTTGGTTCCTTCTGTCTGGAATAACCTTTCCTCCTGATTCTAGATCAGTTAAAGTCCCTCATCCTTTTAAGGCTCTGCTAAAATATAGCTCAGTGTGTGTGTGTGTGTGTGTGTGTGTGTGTGTGTGTGTGTGTGTGTGTGTGTGTTTTACTGGGATAGAACTCAGGGACATTCTACCACTGAGCTATACCACCAGCCCTTTTTACATTTTATTTTGAAACGGGGTGTTGCTAAGTTGCTGGGACTGGCCTCAAACCAGTGATCCACCTGTCTCAGCCTTTCAGGTACTGAGATTACGGTCATGTGCCACCACACCTGGTTTAAAATATGGCCTTCTAGCCGGGCGCGGTGGCGCACGCTTGTAATCCCAGTACTTTGGGAGGCGGAGACCAGAGGATCCAGGTTCGCGGCCAGCCTCAGCTTGCTCGCTCTCTCTGTCTGTCTCTCTCTCTCTCTACCTAGTGAGACCCTCCGCAACTTCGTGAGACCCGGTTTCAAAATAAAGTATAAAAAAATAGGGCCGAGGGTGTAGCACGGAGGTAGAACGCCCCTGGGTTCAATCCCCGGTACTGCAAAATAAATAAATAAATAAAATAAAATAAAATATGGCCTTCTTTATCTCCTGCTCTTCCTTCCCTTAACCATACTACCCTTTCAACCTGTATTAATAATGCAATATAGCAGGGCGTCCATAGTTCTTTTCTTTATATGACTGTTAAAGCATTTGTAACATATTTCTAGCTGTGTTGGTCCTTCTTCCACTCTAACACTTATATGTGGTTTTAAACAGGTAGTAAACTCCTTGAAAGAAGAGGAGGTGCCCTGCTAATGATCATCTGCTGAGTACTTTGCATATAAGATAGGCTTCCATAAATGCCTGGATTAAAAACAAGTTGAGAGTTTACTCTTATGATAAGATCAAACAGCGGTTCTCAAACCTTAGCACACATCAGAATGACCTGGAGGATTTATTAAAGCAAGTTCACTAGGCACCCCCAGAATGTCCGATTTAGCACGTTGGATTAGAGAATCTGCATTTCTTTTTTTTTTTTTTTTTGCGGTATTGGGGATTGAACCCAGGGGCGTTCTACCTCTGTGCTACACCCTCGGCCCTATTTTTCTAACAAGTTCTCTAGGAGTAGTGAGGCTGTCAATCCAGGGACCATCTGAGAACCCTTGATCAGTGTTACTCCCTTGCATCTATACATAGCATTTATAAGTTACAGTATGCTCCTAGATTTATGTAAATATTTTATTATATTGTGATATAACATAATATATTCTTTATATTATATGATGACAAATAAAGCATAGCAATAATTGATACTGAGTTTATCGTGTTTCCAGGTATTATGTGAAGCACTTCACATATGTGATCTCATTTAAGTCTCATATAGACCTTGAGATGTACGTAGTATCACTACTCTCATTTCACAGATGTGGAAACGGAGTCTCAGAGTGGTTAAGCAACCCACCTGAGGTGAGAGGTAAAGCAAAGTTGAAGTCATGGTGTTGGAAGAGTTTGAACAAGCTTTGACTTATGAACTACTCAACAGTCTTTCGGCATTAAAGAGAATCCTGCTTACAACATACACTATCTTAGGGTCTTACTGGTCCTTCATCGTTCAGTCTGATTAACCAGATATTTCTAAAGTTATTAAAAGAACCTGCTTCTTTCCTCAGAAATCTGAATCTGCTGCGCCAGCCCCTGCGGCAGAGGCTGTACCTCGAGCCTCCATGTGTAGCATCCAGGCAGCCCCACCCAAGCCGGCTTCCTCTGTGAGTGATTCCCTGGGCACTGAGAGTGTCTTGAGAAAGCTTTGTTTTTCCTCCCACCAATCTCTGCTGTGTATTACCATCACAATATTTTATTCTGAGCAAATAGAAACAAAATCTGATGTAGCTGTATCTATTATTCTCTGGACTGCAGAAGGCATGCTGGGAATTCAGGCTAGATTTAAATTTTTAATTGCTGCAAGCTGTTTTTTTCTTTCATCTTTGGAAATTCTTTCTGGTTCCTCAACTATTGTCCATGATCCCGCTTTCTCGCTTTCCTGCATCTCTCATGCCTGTTTGGGATTTGACAGATAGCCCAAGGCTACTTTTCTTCCTGACTCTCCTGATGGAATATTTTTCACCAAAATCATTAGGGCTCCTCCCCACTAACCCAATAAAAGGAGGCGAGATTGACTAACTATCTTTTCATGTCCTTCTTCATTCCTTATCTCCTTTTGCTTTCTAAGTTTCACATGAAGTTTGGCATTTAACTAATTGAATCTTTGTTTCCTTTTTACTTCTGTGGGTTTTGTTTCCATTAGCTGATAATAGAATCTGGTGCAGAGAATAAAGTCTCTACTACAGACTTAGTAAATCTACACTCAAAATAGCTAACTGACGTCATGCAGGATGCCATTGTTCTAAATGCCTTGTAATATCTTCTCATTAAACTTTCACAAGGATACTGTAAAGTCTGTTGTGATTATCGTCCTATGATAGATGAGAGAAATGAGGCTTTGAGTTGACCTTGAGCAGCTGAGATGAGCAGTATGACCCCTTCCCTCAGCTACAGTACCATCTCATACAGAACAAGGGCAGATGGAACATGGCTGAAGGGGCCC
This sequence comes from Glis glis, assembly GCA_004027185.1. Classification (NCBI taxonomy): domain Eukaryota; kingdom Metazoa; phylum Chordata; class Mammalia; order Rodentia; family Gliridae; genus Glis; species Glis glis. The sequence goes on along the minus strand of PVJS01012052.1, from coordinate 29,477 downwards.
CTCTCCAGGGAGAATTAGGAAAGGCTGCAGGAACAGGGTAGGATCACAGTGAGAAGTGGGAATAGAGTCGTTTTTTATGGAGACCAGTGAGCCAGGACAGATCAACACAGAAATACAAAGTACTTGGTCTGCTTGGGATGTGTGCACTTAGTTGTTTGAGAAAAGGGGGCTAGGGGGACGGCGGAGCACAGGTATCTTTGGTGCTGTGAAGTGGCTTCTTGGTGCCAACTGCAAATCCCCTGAGTCCAGGTCTCCCTTCTGCCTTGAATAGGACTCGATCCCCACCTTTTTGAGGTTTCAGGGTACTCTCCAGAAAGTTGAACATCGTGAGGGTCAGGCCACAGGCTGCAGTGGTAAGGAATAGAGTGGAGGAGGGGATCTAGAAAGAGTCCAGTGACCAGCAACGGAAGCAGAGATGGCAACTGGAAGCAGACAGACACTAGCCAGCATTCCAGGGCAGAGCTCTTGTGACAAAACCCGTGCCATCTACCTTGTGGGCCAAGGTGACTGCCCGAGAGGGTCTCAGAAGGTTCAGTTACTTTTCCTTTACCCTGACTGTAGAGAGTCGAGCATTGGATTTCTAGTGGACAAGAAAGAGCTCTTGTCCTCTTCCCAAACCTCCTTCCTGGGCCTCTACCCCAGAAACTCAGGCCACGGTCACCAAATCATTGTCACTGAAGCGGTTGGCAGTTCTGGGATTATGACATCCTTGGGAGCCAGAAAGAATAGCAGTGGGGTGTGATAGAGGTCAGAGGACTCAAGAAAGCATAAGGATTAGTGAGTAAAGGGAGGAAAACCAGGGGAAGGAGAGGAATGTGCACCCAGGGTGATCCTTGTGTGTATGAGAACATTTATTGAGGAAATTCAGAGATCCTAGTTCTAGTTCTGACATGAAATACTACAGAAATGGACTTTGTAGTTCTTACTCCTGTTTCTAGATTCCTTAGATCTGAAGACTGCCTCTCCTAGCTTGTCCCAGCTTGTCTTTAACTCTGATTCCGTCATTTCTTAAACCAGATGTTGGCAAAGGGTGCAGGTTTTGGAAATAGTGGTTTACAAAGGTCCCACAACAGAGGACAAGAAAACGGAAGTAAATTGGGGGCAGGTGTCTCACATCAGGTAGCAAGTCAGATTGCCTGGATGAGAATTGGGTACCAGTGCACTCCTGAAAATTGTATAATCTCAAACAGTTTAGATACTGCAGGGATTTTTTTTTTTTTTGGTTGCTCCTGGGAATTAAAAAAATGCAATCTGAAGCCACTAGGTGGCGGTAAATCACTTTGCACATGCCTCCCGTTCCTCACTGGGGATCCTTTGTAAGACAGTTGAGCAGAGTTTTTCTTAATTGGAATGCTGATGGCTGCAGCATATAAAACAGAAAGACACTTTTTAAATAAAATTCAAGTAAATACTCAATGTGAGATTTTCATAGTAAGAATAAACTCTTTAGAACCTAACCCAAGGGCTTTCATGCTTTTGTTCAACTAAGATCAACAGTAGAAAATTCTTCATATTGCTACCCCATACTCACACAATGGAAACAACAGTTTAATGAGCAGTACTTATCCCTGTTACATATGATGCATCCTATTTTTATCCTAGTTGTTTTTTTAATCCCTGGCTATAAACCACTCAATTGATTCTTATGAGCTACTAATACATAGATCATGGCCCATCATTTACAAAAGCCAGGGCTAGTCCTGTCTTTTAACTCAAACATGGCTTCTTTATTTTCCCTTTGCACCATGTATGTGCCATGTTCATCTGTTCATTTTAAATGCCAGCATGGCCAGAGCTCATGGTATCATGAAGGAGCACATTTCATTTTGGACACCTGTACCACAGGTAGACGGTGCTCATAGTGCCACTCGGGTTAGTCACAGGCAAGGTCCCCTGAATCACCTGTGATCCATCTGACCCGTGGACGCCATATATCAAAAGCCCTCAGTGTGCCTCCTTCCGTGAGACTGGCCGGGCTGCCTCCCAAGGTGGGAGAGAAGGTTCTCGCAGGGGCTTTCTGCAAAGCTGTCCTGTGCTGTCTAAACACGAACTCCACAAAGACTTCTGTCTTCCTGGCTTTCAGCTTCTCTTACCTTCCTCTTTTTCCTTATTTCTGCATCAAAACTCTGGCTAGATCTTGTAAGTTTCTTGTCGCCAATATATAAGTTGCACACAATTCATGTTTCACTTAAGAAACTTGTTCTAATTTTTAACTGTTTAAGTTTTCTGAATATCTATTCTAATTCAATTGAGAAGTCAAATTATGGAAAGATAATGTGTGCTGCTTCTGTAGACCTGAAATAAGGGCATGGCTTTTTGAATCGTTTGGTAGGGTCTGTTTTAGAAGGAGTGACTAGCCGCGTGCTTAGTGTATCCACTCTGTTCTTTCAGAGGGGCATGGTGCCAGATGATGCTGTGGAAGCCTTAGCTGGTAGCCTCGGGAAAAGGGAAGCAGATCCAGAAGATGGAAAACCTGTGGTGGATAAAATCAAGGTAATGGCAGCTCACATACTTGTAGAAAATGACCGTCATTGACCATCCCTCTCCCCACCTTCAAAAAGTTAGTTGTTTGGGTTTTTGTTTTGTTTTGGCTTGGTTTTTGGTGTTTTTTTTTTGTTTTTTTGCGGTACTGGGGATTGAACCCAGGGTCATTCTACCTCCAAGCTACACCCCCAGCCTTATTTTTTGTTCTTTATTTTGAAACAGGGTCTCACTAAGTTGCGGAGGGCCTCACTAAGTAGCTGAGGCTGGCCGCGAACCCGAATCCTCCAGTCTCAGCCTCCCAAGTACTGGGATTACAAGCGTGCGCCACCACGCCTGGCTAGGTTTTTGTTTTTGTACTAGGGATTAAGCCCAGGGTCTCACTAAGTTGCTGAGGCTGGCCTTGAACCTGTGATCTTTCTGTCTCAGCCTTCCAAGTACTGGGATTACAGGTGTGCACCACCATGCACCATAGTCATGGTTTTTATTTTAAAAAAATTATCCATAAAGCATGACCAGCTGGCTTTTGGCTTTATTACTGCGCTTATCCTGTGGAGGAGGCTCCAGTGTTTAGCCACCACAGTGGACAGATAGCATGCATATGTCCAAGTTCTCTGAATCTCACCTTCCTCCACCTGCAGTCCCCTTGCTGAGGACTCAGGAAAGAACTGATATCTGCCTGCTGCTCCTTCCAACCTGCTTCTAGCCCTGTGTATGATATCTGAGCCTGCTAACCCTGGATACACTGTTAAAAATTAAGTTACTAGAGGAACTCTCAATGTATGGTCACAGTCCAAACCTAATGATAGATTAGTTTACTGTGAAGTTAGTCACTCAGAGCCAGATGTGATGGCACACACCCATAATTCTACCACTTGGGAGGCTGAGATAGGAAGATCATAGGTTCGAGGCCAGCCTCAGCAACTTAGTGAGACCCTGTTTCAAAGTTAAAAATACAAAAGGCTGGGGGTGGAGCTCAGTGGTAGAACCCTCCATCCCTGGGTTCTATCGCCAGTACCATGCACACATACAAAAAAGTCACTCGGGTATCCATTTTATAAGAAAAAAGATATGTTAACAATGAAAATGATGTGATTTTTATTCAGGAGAAATCCAAAGAAGAAGACCGTGAAAAACTTGGTGAAAAAGAAGAAACAATTCCTCCTGACTATAGATTAGAAGAGGCCAAGGTAAATAGTCTGCAGTATTTTTTATTTTATTTTAATTCATACTGAATTTAGTATGCATGAAGAGGGGATGAGGGAATAGACCTGGAATATAAAGATCTTGTTTCCTAGTATTTCAAACAATAAATAGTGTTAGTCCGCAAATATATTAGGACACCAGATATGCAGCTAAAACATTCCTAAGTGAACCTTCAGTCCTCCCTTAAGTAAAAAAACAAAAAACTGATGGCCAGGCTACCCAGTGTAAACCCTTCAGACACAAGATTTAGATAGGAAAACCAAAATGAGAAACAGTATTTCTTGTGAGGAAAAAATGATAACTCTAAGAGATGAGTTGAAAAACTCGGGAGTCTGTTTAACATGGAGTAAAGGGATAAGTTGACCCATTTCCCCCTTTCTTTCATGCTGAGAGTACAGATTGTACAGAAGCAGTGGCAGCGGGAAAGACCCTGTTATGACACTCCTAGATGGAGTGCAGTCACGTAAACGGGCAGTTTTACAGGAGCCCTAGACCTCACTCATCCATATGCACTGGCCCATTTGTTTGGCAACTCAGGAGCTACACCAAGTTCTCCCTGACTGAAAGTTTATCATGCTGGATACCTTTATTCTGCTTCCTTTCTGCGTTTTGCAATCCAATGGAAGCCATGGCATTTGTATTAATTTGTGTTGCTTTGTGAGTTCTCAGAGAGCATCTGCACAGCCACACTTCTGTCTTCATAGACCCCTATTCAGTGGAGAGTGGCCAGGTGCAGTTCACTCTCCTCATCGTAGGTGGTTGGTTACTTTCTCTCTGTCTTCCCTTTAATTTAGCAGCAGTGTATCAGTGCTTAGCTTTCTCCGACCACTTTATTCAGTGGTGGTTTCATCCTCTGCACACATTACTAGCTGCCTGTTTCCTAATAGCATTTGCGGGTGTTGACTCGATCTCTTGTCTAAATACTACGTTGTCATCCACACTCAGGCTGACATCAGATCTCTTCATTGAGGGTCAGCTCCTTGAGGGCAGACCCTCAAGCTTCCCTGTCCAGACACTCCATGACCAAGAGAGTTGAGTGTGGAGCACAAGGGTCCCCAGGGTCCCAGGCATCATCTGGGACATTTACTGCCTTTGCAGCTAAGGGACAGTGGAGAATAAGCCCAGGTCCTGCTTTCCTTCCTAACTGAAGGTGCAAGCGAACTGCAGAGGAGGTGGAAAGGGGGAAAGGAGTTTGTGTTAGTCGCAAAGGAAGCAAGTGATATCTCTAAACCATTGTACCTCACATTTTAAATACACAAAGCAAAATGAATAAAAACCCATCTTGACCAGTTTCTCAAGGGAAATCTTCATTTATACACTTGAGCTTATTTATATATGTGTGTGTGTATAAATGGAATTTATTATTAATTTAACAATCTTTTACTACTAAAGAGCCCCAAATGCTTTATCTCAGATTTGTTTTGTAACTCAGAAATGAGAGTTGCTTGAAGCTTGGTATAATCTAAGCCTTTAGTGTAGAGCATCGCACCCACAGGCTAAGCCCCCTGAGGGCTGGGAATCTGTGTTTTCCATTGTATTCCCAGTGCTTAGGTCAGGGTTTGGCAATGATCAGTATGTGTTAGCTGCATGGTGTATGAAGTTAACCTGAGTTTTCCAAGCAAGTTCTGCAAAGCCCACCCCCAGGTAGGTGAAGGGCTTGTCCCACACTGTGTGGCAAAACCCCTGTCACAACACCATACACCACTTTGCATTGACTGTTGGTCTTAGATAGACCACCACGTTGGTCTCCTGGGCTCGTCTCTGGGCTTCTGGGGCACAAGCCGTGCGTAATCTGGTGTGCACACCCCTGCCTCGAATGCCTGGTGCATGAGAGCCGACCATCCACATGAACTAATTAGAGTATATTGTCTGGTGAGAGAATGCATTTCCTGAAAGGCTGAATCCAATTTAATGTGTACAACAGCAGGTGTAATCTGTTGATCCCTTGTAATGTATACAGGCTTCATATTTGTAATAAAGTGTGAAATGATTCAATGCCGTGTTTTCCCCTGAATAGGATAAAGACGGAAAACCACTCCTGCCCAAAAAGCCCAAGGAACATCTCCAAGTAAGCAAACTTGTTTTCTCTGAGTCTGTGTCTCCTTTGGCCATGATTGATAATTCTGGAAGGAGATAGCTTTCCTGTTCGTGAGCCGATCAGCATGTACTAGTGACAGCCTCTTGAGAGGAGACAGCGAGGGGGCACTGGTGTTTGTTGACACATTTCGTGGTTCTTGCAGCCCATGAGTGACGACTTCCTCCTGGACGCGTTGTCTCAGGACTTCTCCGGTCCCACAGACCCTTCCTCTCTCGTAAGTTTGCAACTTCAGACTTATTTTTGGTAGAAATAGACAGAAACTTGTAATTGAGAATCTGACTTGGGAGCTGAGGAAACAATCACAATATTAATGTTCCTCAACCCACCATAGCCCTTAAAAATGTGTTATACCCCGATATATCGTTCCGGAATAGTGGGTGCTTTCTAACTAATTAGACCAATGAACATGCACTATGTCAAGTACCCTATGAAAAGAGAATTTAAATGTGAGTTTATCCAAAATCACTTCTCACACTACTTTACCTGTTATTTCTGTAATTTATCATTGTCGAAATTGCCTCCTAGGGAAACTTAACTCCATGTGGAATGGAAGTCCCTCAAAGGGAATTCCGTTGCTGGAAAATTTGAACGATGTTGGGTAACATCTAGCAGGTTTCTCCACTGTAGGATTTTCAAGGCTTTTTGTAGGTGAACATGTAAGCCTGTTAGGGTTTCCAAACCTATGTTACTATAGGGGCTGGGTTATCTATTTACAGTGAACCCAGTTTCTGAGATACTGAATGTATTGTTGGATACATTGTTGGATACTGAATGTAGGTTTCTATGTGCACAGTGGCACTGAAAATATGTCAGGTGGAAGCAATGTGAAGAAATCTCGATTCCTTGGAGTTGCGGAAGTTTTTGCTCTTGCTGAAGCAATGGGCCCTTCGAGAAGGGATCACTAACCAGGGCATGTTCCTCACAGCACCCCTATAAAAGCACCATTCCATGCTTCACCCCAGCCCTCTCCTCTTCCTCCATATAAGCAGAACACATCGCAGAGAGCACCCAGCCCTGAATTAGAATCTGTGAAGTACAGGGAAGGGTCCAGCATGAGAAACATCCCAGGGATATGAAATCATCTCATTACGATAATGCAGAATATATGGGCCATTTCAGGGAGGGAGGCCTCACTTCCCTTCCTCCTCCTGTCATTATTATTATTATTACCATAGTTAGGGGCTTTGTTCTCTTTGAGGAATTCAAAGAGTTTGAAACCATAACACTGAATTTATATGACCTCCCCACTCTAAGAAGGTAGCTAAGATAAATGATAAACTATCCTACTCTTAGAAAATTAATCTAGTAAAGGAAAAAAATCATTAGTGTCAACAGTATAGTTGATAAAGTAGAAATAACCAATTATGGTAAAAAATCAAATGGACAAACCAGAAAACTATTTTGGGGACAATCCCAAAAACTTGAGGAAGGGACAGTATCAAAGTATTCAAATATACAAGAGTGACTACTGTAACCACCATGTTCTTCGATCATAATAAAACAGAACAGAAATTCTATTTAGAAATATTCCCCTAATAATACTGAAATCAAGAAGTAAGTTCAGAATAGAATTTTTTAAAAATCAGGAAGATATTACAAATTAAAATCTTTGAGAAGCAGCCAAAGCAGTACAAATGAGATATATGTATTGTCAAAAATGCTTATATCAATAGCAGAGAGAAAGAAAAACTTGATAAATCAGGTGTTGAATTTCAAACTTAAGTTTGTAAAAGCTGTTGTGAAGTAACCACCCCAAAGAAGACCAGACAGCCTAGGAGCACACGAAGCGCAGCACTGAGTGTCCCAGAAGATGAAGATCACAGCAGGAGAGTTAACTGGCCAACAGTTGTCTCTTATGAAAAAAGTGCTACTTTATCAAATACTGACAAACGTGAGAGAAAAAAATCTTATAAATAAAACAAAAAATTTTAAATGAAGTCAATGTAACAGTCTATAAGAGACCAACTCAGTATTGATAATTCACAGCCAATAATCAATTGGTTTGTTGTAAATGTTTGATTTTATAATGCACTTGCAGGCATAATAGTGAAAAAATCTTATACATAAGGCAAAATTCAATGTAAAAATAAGAAAAGTTTAACAATCAGTACAAGAACTAAACTAAGCTATTAGGAAACACTATGTACAAGAATTTTCTAAGAAAACATTAAACAAAAATACAAAGCAGAACAATTCATAAAACTTAAAGGAAAACTGAAGCAGAGATTAGAACCCTTCTAAAACTTTTCTTCTACCAGAGGTTTAAAGATAATTCTCTTAAGCCAGGTGTGGTGGCCTACACCTTTAATACCAGTACTTGGGAGGCCAAGAGAGGAGGATCACAGGTTCAAGGCCAGCCTCAGCAACTTAGTGAGACCCTCAGAAACTTAGCGAGACCCTGTTTCTTTTTTTTTGTGGTACCGGGGATTGAACCCAGGGGCATTCTACCTCCACGCTACACCCCCAGCCCTATTTTTTATACTTTATTTTGAAACTGGGTCTCACGAAGTTGCGGAGGGCCTCACTAAGTAGAGAGAGAGAGACAGCGAGAGAGCTGAGGCTGGCCGCGAACCCGGATCCTCCGGTCTTCGCCTCCCAAAGTACTGAGATTACAAGCGTGCTCCACCATGCCCGGCGCTCCTGTTTCAAAATAAAAAGGGCTGGGGGTGTAGCTCAAAGGTAGAAAGCCCCTGGGTTCAATCCCCAGTATCAAAAAAGAAAAATAGATAATTGTTTTAAATGCTTAACACTCTGGTAATTCCCCATGTGACATAAATACGTCATGAAAAAGATGGTGTTCTGCACAGTTGCCTCTGCAAGTGATTGTCATCCTAATCTCATAACTTCATTTAGTGTAACAATACCAACTAAGGTCACTTAAATCTGTAGATGTAAAAAATGCTAAAATATACTAGAACAAGTTATTAAAGCAGTTACTTGCCTTTATCATAAATTAAATGTTCATTCACTAGCAGGAAAATGTTAATATAGCATAGTACCATATCATATAGAAACAATCAAATAATTATGTTCCATATAAAAGATACATTTGAAATTTTACATGCATTCCTGTTGTAAATAAAATTCTTGAAAGAATAGGAAATCTCTTAATGTGTTAAACATTATTTAGTTTCAAGAATTAAATATTTAATATCAAATTAGAGGCATTTTTCTTAAAAACAGAAACTATGAAAAGTTGATTTTATGGTCATTTCCACTTAATGTTGTATTAAGGAATCATTAACAACATGAAAACCTTAAAAAAGGAACACTTGGATGTATTTGTAGATATGACTATTCATAAACATATTTGTGCCGGGCTGTTATTAAGCTATTAGATTACTGAGTGATAATGTTTAGAATAACAAATATGAATATGAAATAGAAAATTGTATAAAATAACAACTGTGAAGGAAATAGAAAAAACTTGCTTTTAAGATCGTGTGTCACTGGGCATTTATGTGAATCAAGAGAACAAGTGGTCATAAGAGTTGTATTTGAAGTGATGACATTGTGGTTGTAACTTTATATACAACGTATTACTGATAAAAATATTATTTTTAATAAAAGAAATTCGAAGATGCTAAACTTGCTGCTGCCATCTCGGAAGTGGTCTCCCAAACCCCAGCTTCAACCACCCACTCTGCCGGCCCCCCGCCTGACACTGCGGTAAGCAACGTGTCTTATTTGGGAGATAAATATTTGTTCTCACAACAGTGACAAGGAAGAAGATAGGGCCCCTGCTTTGAACAAATGAAGATAGACACGATTATTGGAATGATTAGGCACGTTCCACTTTAGAAAGGCTCAGGACATGGCAGCAAATATCTGTGAAATGATTAAATGAAATAATGTATGTGAAAATATTTTATTCACAGTCAAGGAATTTAACATTATTGTCGCTTGATCCGAATCCTAAGTGCAGTAATGTATGTTGTGTATATATTTTAATTGCTAGATTAAAAGAATCGTTAGCTTTCCTAGTAATTGATTTTTTCTTTATATTTTTCCTGACACATTCTGTAATTTATTACCCATTGTTTAACCTCAAGTGTATTATATGGAATTACTGAGTGTTTGAACTTCTCCAAAAATATTTTACAAACATGTCATGGAATAGCATTGTTTCCCTCCCACTCACACCAGTAAAAATTTGTCATTTTCATGCTATCAATAGAAAAACGTCAACATCAATATTGTTTTAATTATTTTTGTGTTCCAAGGCAAGGCTGCGGGACAAAAACTTTTCCAGATTTCCTCGATTAATTATCTGTGTAATGCCAAATGATACATTATCCACAGCACATCAAAGGATAAAGGGGTTGCCTGCACCAGATCCCCTCTTCTCCGTGGAGGACAGTGCCTGTTTGCTAGATGGAGAGGAAGCTGCTGTAGCGAAGTCCGCGATGCTGCTTTTCCTTTTGATGCAGCATCAAAGCTTACTTAGTGCCCTAGCCTCAGATTCTAATGGATTTCTATCCCATTGGGTCAGTCTCGGGATCATCTGAAAATATCCAGAGGCACAGATGACACAACCCAGACTGGGCCACCGGTAGCTCCACCATTAGGGCTCTAAGGAAGTACTTCAAACCACAAAATGCTGTGTGTGTGTGTGTGTGTGTGTGTGTGTGTGTGTGTGTGTACCTACAATAACAAAAGTCCTTGTGCAACAGAAAGAATCAGTAATAACCTGGCCACCACCTACATTTCAATTCCTAATGGGTATGCAGGTCAGAGGTTGTGCTGACTGAAGCCATTAGTAAACATTAGCAATCGAAAGCCTTCTGCATCTCACAAGGATGCTCAAGAATGTTTCTTGGCCCATCGCTTTTTCCATCAGGGAGTCTAGTTTTACTGAATGTGTTATTTGAAGATGTCACTAAAACTAGATTAAAAGCTTTATTTAAATGAATATACTTGGGTATCAGAGAGGCACCTAAACTGTCATAATTCATGGGAGTTTTCCTTGCTGGGGATATTGGACCATCACTGCAGTGTTATAGACACTGAAAGCATCTTAAGACATATTTTTAAAGACCTGTATAATAAATCACCCAACCTTTTTAAAATACTTCTGTTGGTGCATTGTAATTATACATCGTAGTGCGATTCAAACTGATACATTCATACATACACCCATCACTTGGTGTACTTCCCTCTGCATCCCCTACCTGTTAGCGAGATTGGTAGTGATACATTTATATATGGACATAGCATTATTTGCACTGTTTCCTTCCTCAATCCTCTTTTTTCCCTCTCCATCTTCTTCCCCTAGTCCCCTTTTACTATTCTACTGGTCTCTCTCCTCATTCATGTAGAGTCTCTTTTGTTTCCGATTTTCTCTCTAGCTTTCACATGTGAGAGGGAACACATATACACATGGAATTTTACTCAGGAAAACCTTCTTTAGAGGGACTTGAAGGATCATGGATATACTGAACATGACGGGGAAAAACTCTGTATGTTCTCAGTCTTAATGTCCTGGGTTCTGTTCGCTTTTTAACACTGTGTCTCCAGGCAGCTGTCCTGTGTCCCTGAACTTGATTTCTTTCTCCAGACAATCCTGCTGGCTTCCCCAGAGGGCCATCATGAACATCAAATAAGTAGATGAAAACACTCTGGAAATAACTGGAAACTTCTATACAATGTAGGGCAGAACCCAGCAGGGTTTTGAGAGTACAGTGTAGATAGTAAACAAGTTAATTAAATTCATATAGATATAAATGTCAACATTTTGAATACATTGTGTTGAAAAATGTTTTGAAAAAACTTCATATGACTTAACTACAATAATATCATTAATAATAATGTAGAATTTACTGAATGCCAACATAAAATTCTCTCAGCAACTTATGAGTATAGATATTATTATTTGCATTTCACAGATGAGGAAATTGAGGCTCAGAGAGGTTAAACACCTTACCTACGCTACACAGTAGAAAAACATTAAAGGAAATGTTAGTTAACCTGACATTATTGTTCTGGTGGCCATAATTTTCCCCTACCACCAGGTCTCACTTATCTCCAGTTTCACTTGCATGGGCTTCCATGGGTAGAGAGAAATTTCCCACCAGTTCAGGAATTCTCTGAAGTCTTTTGAGGCCCCTCATCCTCAATGTGACCCTCTTCAGTCTGCTGACACCCGATTGCCTCTGGGGTCCTGTGCTCCAGGGAGTGCTGGGTTCTTCGTCTTCCTGCCTGCTGTGTCTGATCACGCTGTGCTTTTCACATGTGCCCTTCTGGGTCTGGTCTTAGAATGTACCCACAGCACAAAGAAACGCTCATCTTCTGTTGCACAATGCTGCCTGTTAACCCTCTGACATCGTGGGTTGTTATATGTTTTTTTTTTCAATCATGCTTAATTTCTAAATGAAAGGAAAGTGGTTGTTGATTCATTTGCTTTTGAACTTTCTAGGTGACCTCTTGGTCACCTACTGGGGTGTGACCCCTGATACTGCCACTGAGACTTCCATAAGCCTGTGGGTTTCACCAGGGAACAGGGCAGGGTGGGCAGATGGCATAGGTCCTCCATCCCTATTAGGTTGACAGATGTTGCTATTCTTTCTCCCTTTCATTCTCAGCACTTTTCTGATCCTGTCTACTCCCTTGCCTTACCCAATTTCTCTTCCAAGAAAATAGGATCTCTCCTGAAAAGATGGGGTACCTGAGCTCACTTGCCTCCCACACAGTTTGGCCAACCAATGACTAATTTGGAATCATTTACTGTTTTAGAAGCGTGACAAAGAACTTGACGATGCCTTGGATAAACTTTCTGATAGTCTTGGTCAGCGGCAGCCTGACCCAGATGAGAACAAACCCATGGAGGATAAAGTAAAGGTAAAATAATTAATGCGTGGAATTTTAAGGTTTTCATAGCATATGATACCCTATCCTCCATGGAAAAAGAAGAAAACACTTTTGATATTAACTGGAGTCAGTGAGCAGTTGGAGAACCTGAGTCTCATTTCTTCCCCTGCTCTGTGGTCCGCATGGCATTTCTTTATCTCCTCACTGTGAGTTTGTTGGTGGCACAGACTCCATTACAGGCTGGTGTCCTGTTGGTGAGACCAGACTTTGTAATGATGTTTCCACCATGACACACAGCACAGCTACGCTTTGTAGATTCTATTCTGTTCCCACATAGACCTTTCCTGGCCCTATCTGAGAGCAAGGATATTGTATACATGGTACACACACGTGTGCCTCTTAGATGGACACATTCTGCACTTGTAGTGGCAGAGGTCACATGTGTGACAGATTCACTGATGCCTACCTCTCTGCAGGCATCAGTTCAGACTCCACATGATAGCCCTGGGCTGGGAGTTCAACACAGGTGTGTCTGGAAAGGCACAAACAGTTAACTCTACATATTTTATAGAGTATGTGTGAGCACTTATTTATATACTTAATACACAATACTTAACAATCCGTTTCAGCTGTCTTGACACCAGCTTGAAACTGAGAAGTAACTGACCAGCCAAATCAATGTCCCCAAAACGAAGCGTTTTTTCTATTATTGTCATAGGAAAATTGATGTGAACTTAACCTGGATTTGAAAATTGAAACAATAGTGATGCAGAAAAATAAATCTGTACTCCACTGGGAGAAGGGTCCCAGAATCTGTGACAGACCAGGGGAGCCTCACAGATGGGATGCTGTATGACAGTATATGGTGACCTGATTTTTTATTTGAAAAGTAAAACTCAAAACATTTTATACCTTTGGGGTTTTATCTCCTAATATGGCTTCTGAGGATAATTATTTAATCCTTTATTTCAATTTAAAATACAAATAGAAAACTCAAAGATATGGGCTGACATATAGAAACATATGCGTTTATATTTTTTCACAAAATGTTTTCATCCATTTTGTTGTTCTGTAGCTTAAAAATTAAACACAGACCATATTTTTTGCCTCAGAAAAGTACAATAAATGCTGCATGCTGCATTATAGAATCTATCTTCTGAGTGAAGGAGGAAATGAATAGTTCATTATATCTGCTCAATGTTTATAGGAAAAAGCCAAAGCTGAACACCGAGACAAGCTGGGAGAAAGAGACGACACAATCCCACCTGAATACAGACACCTCCTGGACAACGATGGGAAGGTAAACTGAGGCAAATGGCTACAGAGCTTTCTAAATTTAAAGCTTCCTTGAAATGAATAGAAGGTGCACTCTTTTACCGTTATATAAAAATTTGTCATGACTGAGTACTTTTACTGTTCCCGCAGAGGCGACAAACAGGCCATCTCGAATTCCATTAATACTTATTTGAGCCAATATCATTTGATATTCATATGCTGGGCCCTTAGGTATAAACAGTTGAATAGTATCCAGTTATTCACTCATGCTTAGTAGTAACTCAAAAAACTGTACAGAGAAGGATTAGTTTTTCAAATCTATAAAAATGACCAAGGCAATGGGGTTTCAAAGGAAGCGGACTATTAAGGACTATTAAGGAGATCAGGAAAGGAGATCATTTAGGATTAATTATCAGGGCAAATAAATAAGGCAACTCCAATACCTGGTTCTCCCTCCCCTTCTCCTACTCAACCACCAGCACTATTGAGCATGAACACAGGCAAAATCATGTTTATAATCACAAGTCCTGTTTTGTTGTCAAGCAGTAATCCCTGGCCTTTTGTCCCAAACATAGAAGATAGTTTTTCTAGGTCACCCTGGCCTGTCTCC
>PVJS01012052.1:0-12500 GCA_004027185.1 Glis glis | reverse complement strand
TTTCTCGATAGCTTTCCCAACACTTATCTCTTCTCTTTATGACAAGTTTTGTTTTGATGAGAAAAATAAGGTCTTGGTGAATCATGTACCATGGAAATTGGCATAGCATCAATGTGACCTACAGTTCCCTCTTTTTTTTTATCCCTTTTACCCCCTGCCTTAAACAATTCTGTGTAGATTCACCATTGTTTTAAAAACTCATAACTAAAATACCCATTATTATTTAATTAAATTAGAGATCTACAGGGTACTAGGAAGAATAATCTAGACAATTTGATTGTAGCCAGTGGCTAACTGCTAGAAGGATTGATGATAGCAATCTCCTCATTCCATTTCCTTTGCTTTAGGATAAGAACAAGAAGGCAGCTTCCAGTTCCAAAGCTCCCAAGAATGGAGGTAAAGCAAAGGATTCAGCAAAGGTGAGCACAAGGCAGCAAACATGCTACAAATTAGCTTAGCAGTTACATGGAAGTGGGATTTATCCTGTTAGTAATTTGATTTCTTCTTGTAAGCGGTGTGTGTGTGTGTGTGTGTGTGTCTGTGTGTTTCTAAGTAACTGGTGCTTGAAAAATCTAAATGAATGCCCTGAACACAATTCAGTTTTCCTGCCCTTATTACAATAATACCAGAGAACATGGTTTAAATAAATTTCAGAGCATGGAAGGTAGTATATAAAATTAGGGCCTACTTTATCCATTAGGAAGCACCTGGCAGGGAAATTAGTATATAATAGGATTATTGGCTCATAGATTCGCCAGCTTTCTGTCACTATAGCAAAATACTTGAGACAATTAACTTATAAAGAGAAAAGGTACATTTTGGCTAGTGGTTGTGGAGGTTCCAGCATGATTGATTGCCCCAATGCTTTGGTTCTTCTGGCAAGGCAGCATATTATGATGGTAACGTGGTGAAGCAAACTGCTCCCCTAATGGTAGGAAACAAAGAGCAAGAGGAAGAGATGGGGTACCACCATCCCCAATGGCCTAAGGACCTCTCAAAAAGCCCCACTTCCTTAAGGCCCGTAGCCCCCCCAATACTGCTGTTCTGGGGACCAAGCCTTTTACATATGAATCTTTGGAGGACATTTAACATCCAAACTACAGCAGTACTTAACTTTTCATGTTGCTCCAGAAATTAGAATGAAAGCTAATGAATGGAATTTATAGGGTAGGTTTTAGAGTTGGGCATTAGTGGAACACAGCAGTTGGGAGCTATGGTCAGGAATGGACATTAGGTTTCTAGGTCCCTTCCCATTCCAAGAATGTATGACTTAAATGGTTAAACTATGATCCTCTAATTATAATGAAAAATTAAAAGTATGGCCTTAAAAACTATACTTGCATCAAAACTCTTAAGAACAAGACAATGAAATCTTCGTATTATGGATTCCATTAAAAGATACAAGAAATGGGATTGATAATTGACAGTTATTCATGCCATCATATCTCAGATTAAATACTTTTTTGCTTATTATTTAATCTTAGTTGTACAAAGTGCTTGACCAGACCCTAAACAAAAACATAGAAAACATAATAGCCCTCTACAGTGAGTGCTTTAGCTGGCCAGCCATGCCCCCAAGTACAAAAAAAGGGTGAATTGCTATAGAATGATGAAATGCTTCCATCCAAGAACACCTGTGCATTTTTAAAAAATTTATTGACAGAGGCCTTTAAAAAAATAAGTTTGTGGGATTGGGAGAATAGCTCAATGGTGCATCTCTAGCACTGTAAAAAAAAAATAAAATATCTATGTTGAGAGTGAGGAACTTGAGATCACTTACGGTTACTTTTAGCATATAAAATTGAAGGGGACGAGCACACAGTGTTTTGATGAAATGAAGAAGTGAAAGGAATGGGCCATCCTATTTCCCCCCACTGACTGCCATCTTCATTAAATCTGAGGAGCCCATAAACGTGCCTCATGAACCTTCCCTGATGGATCAGTTTTTGACACTTAATCCAGAAAGAAAGAGCTCATTAGTGGTCTTGCTTTCCCTTCTAGACAACAGAGGAAGCTTCCAAGCCAAAAGCTGATGAAAGAAATACGAGCTAAAGTTTCCACTCTTTGGTAAGTTGGGTGTTGATTGTGAATGATGAGTTGCCCTTTCTGTCAACCTGTGTTATGGGAGAGAATCAAAGCCCACCTCTTGAGTATTTCATGCTTTCTTGGCATTGCTGGCATAAAATGTACATTGCAAAATTCACAGTGCAATCAGTTATTATCTGAAAAGCACTAAATGGGATTATCATGATATTGGAAGGTTTAAAAACATTAATCTTCTGAATAAAGCTCATTAAAAGGTTAGGCCAGATTCTTAAGGAAAATGACCATCTAAAGCTAGTTGTACCTTTGAAATCCAAACGCTTGTGACTGCAGGTTACTGTGGCAAAGTAATATTAGCATGTTACAACTTGTAGTGAAATGTTCTCTTAACTGATATTACCTAAAATACCAATACATGGCAAGGTGGGGAGAAATACCCTTCAGAGTCTGGAAACATGTACAGGGTTTGGGGAACAATGGCAAAGGAAAAGATTGACCACTTGTATTTGTCTCAGTTTTGGAAAGTAAAGTACTGTGTCTGATTCTAATTTATGGTGCCTGAAGAAATCCAGCAGATGAAGCAATCTCTGAGATCTATCTTGAGAGACGGATCCTTATCTAAACCTTCAGAGAGGGGGAGTCATACTCTAAGCCATAAAAGCGTACTACTACTTACTGATCAAAGCCTAAAAAATAAATAAATAAAAATTTCAGCTAAATCAGGTTCATCTCTATCACCATGATCCATTTTTATGGATACTATAAGGAGAAAGGTATAATGATTAAAACTTCTCTAAGATTTTCCCAGAGCTTAAATTTTCTATTAATAATTCACTCTCATATTTTCTTATAGGAAATTGCTTTTTATTGTCTAATATACTTTTGCTACGTGGCATATTTTCTATGCTCGTGACATGAAAATTACATATCAAATGGTTCACCACATTTCTTTATTTGAATTTTTCAAGGTGTCTGCATATAAAATCTTCAGCTGGTGGATGGTGACTTTTGAAGAACAAAAGGCTTTGGCAAGAGAAAACAATTTTTCTGGGTGGCTTCTAGACAGTGGTATTTGTTAAGTCATTTGACATCCTAAACATTGGTTTGTTATTCTCTTCCAGAGGGAAAATGAATTTGTCTGGTTCACCTGTGTTATTGTACTGAGTATTTAACTTTGAATTTTTTAAAATTGCCTTCAGTTAGGAGAGAAAGGAAGCTTTATATTTGTAAGAAATATATTTGATAGTTTCTTAAAGCAACACCAAAAAAAATAGAAAAATTTTGCAGACTTTTGCACATTCTACACACAGTGCCTGTAAATCTCATTAGTATTTTCAGTTTGCACTTAATTTGTTTTTAGCATTTGGAAAACAATGCTTTAAACATTTGTCAATGTTCTGATTTCTTATTACGCCCCCTTCCTCTTGGGCTTCTGAACTGTATTTGTTGTTTCTTTGGGTTAATGTTTATAAGTCAAGCATAAAATATTGTACATTGGGCACATATCTCCTCTTGGGCTGCTAATAATAAAAGGATAATAGATGACCTGGACAAACCAGGAAGCACCGATCCTTTTCAGTTTGAACTTTTCTTTGCCAGAGGTGAGGACTTCTGTACCCGATAGAGAAAACACACTGGGACTTGAATCAAGTCAACAGAAGAACAAAATGCAGACTAGCTAAGTCACTGTGTAGCAAGTTTCAAGAATAAGAACATTTAATCCCCAGAATATTCATATGGCTTGGACTCTGTTTATTTACCACATTATTAAACTGTCTACTGTTATTCTCTCTACGTAAAACCTGAACGGCAATTGTTTGCTTAAAGCTGTGTGCCACATTGGTCTTTGCACTGTATAGCATCTAGCTTTATGGAAGTTAAGTTTATCAAATACAAAAACAAAGTTCTGCTTTAGAAATAAAAAAGATAAATATATGTATATATACACATACACACACACACATATATATATACATACACATGTGTGTGTATATATGTACATGTATGTATAGAGAGAGAGAGAGAGAGGAATTTAAAGTCTGCCTTTTTCCCTTAGCAATTTAAGAAGTAGGTTCTAATGTCCTACAACTTTGAATGGTTTATGGTTTCTCAAATCTTTCTGAATGAATAGTTTATGAACATTGTGTTGATATCATTGATGGAATTTTGGTAATTAATTTCATCTTTGTTTCCTGGCAGTGATTATGGAAAAAGATGTCAGGTACCTATCGTAAAATAGATTTGCAATTTCTTGTTTCCAAGAGCATGCCCTTCCTCAGCATCAATTTAAAGCTTTTGTTAGGACTTAACAGGTAATACTGCCAATACTGTCTAATGGGGGACAAGGACAAGCAAAAATAATAACAGTGCTTATAATAGGCCTCAAATTTTGTTAATACTTCTTAAAAGTATTCCCTACAAATCATGCACATTCCTATGGGAGTTTAAACTCCACCTGGGTAAAATGCTAAGTCTCTCTCCCATCAAAGAGGCAGCCATTATTTCTATTTTCAAAGCACTAACAAGAGAAAAAAATGCTTTCCCTGAGGAATTTAACTGTGTATCTAATTCTCCAATTTGGGCAGTATAGGTGTATGTTTAAAAAGGACTGAAAATGTTAACACTGACAGATGTGTTTGCAAGGGTATGGCTGCAGTACTACTAATTTCCACACATATAAAGAAGTATTTTTTAAATGATATACCAAAATCCAGAGATTTAAGAATGCCTGAAAAAGTGAACATTCACTTACTTGAAATATGCTTTTTTATTACAAATCACTTCAAGTTTAGGTGTTCATTAGTGACTCACAATGACTCAAGAAAGCAATGGGATCTAAAGCAGTCTTTTTTTTTAACTCATCAAGTCAAGAAAGAAAATGATTATAAATATCTGCTTAGAGGTAAAGAATAGACAACATTTTTATTACCAAAAAAGGTTTCTGCACATTTTTGTGGCAATATTGTATGTCTAGAAAATTGGCTTTTCCAAAAGTAAGGTAGGTTCCTCAGGTGGCCAAAACTGAAAATTAGTATTTCTGTGTTTCATTAATCAAGAAATAAGATACAATTAAAGCAAAATATTTTACATTAAAATCTTGGCTGTGTATGGTTTTGTTGTTTTTAGAAGTAAAGTATCCTGGGGAAAAGAAATTACCAGTGATTTGTTTTTATTTTTAATTCTCAAACCATCAACCATGCTACAGGTACAAAAACGGAATTGTAAACATGTTTATATCCAAAAAAGTCACTCTATTCCACAGTGTATTAAAGCAACACATTTTGACATTTTTCATATCATGATATCCCTTTATCTTAAAATTTATTCCATATATCCAGAAATTCATATATAAGACTTCAAAAACAAAGAATTCATTTGTCTTTACTTAGGCTAATATAAGCAAATATTTTCAGTTTCGTAATATTCTACCACTTGTGCCTCTGCAATGATTTATTAGCTGTAAATGCCCATATTGAGTTATTTAGGAATTTCAAACTAGGCCAAATGAAGAGCAGAGAGGAAACATCTCTCCCTCCCCCAACCCCCACTTGAGAATCAGCATCTCTCCAGGACAACTTAGGTGCAAGGTGTTTCCTCTAGGCCTGAATGTACTCTGGATTTTCAGAAGGAAAACTCTTATCAATCAGGGTCCCTAAGGAAATAGTGGGCACTCAAGTTAGAAATATCTGAGGAGACACCGGGCATGGTGGTTCATGCCTTTAATCCTAGTACTTGGGAGGCTGAGATGAGATCACAGGTTCAAGGCCAGCCTCATCAACTTAGCAAGGCCCTCCACAACACAGTGAGATCCTGTTTCCAAGTAAAAAATAAAATAGGGCTGGGGTGTAGCTCAGAGGTAGAATGCCCCCTGTGTTCAATCCCCAGTAACACACACACACACACACACACACACACACACACACACACACCACACACACACATCTGAGGAGGGTTCTCCATGAGGAAATTTTTACAAAGATGCAGGTGGGATGTTTGGAAACCGCAAGTACCACAAGGACTAATAGTGCCAGGCTCCTGTTGCAGCACATAGTCCTGAGGGATGAGAGGAGGAACCCAGAGATGGAGAAGACTGGTGGAGACCAGCCTGAAGCAGCCTGCATGGGAACCAAGGGAATTCATACCTCCACCTACTCTTCCCCAACCCCAGCCCCAGAGGCTCTCCACTGACCCAAATCCCCAGGGCAAGGAAAACTCGATGACTTGGGTCGGACAAGTCACACCTGGATGTGGAGCAAGTAAGAGAGGGGGATGGCGGATCTGGGGGGTCAGTGGGAGGGCTCCAGCACAGAGCATCTGCCTCAGTTATCCATCCAGTGTTCATCGCTCAGTGTTCCGCACTAGTCAAAGCCTGTCAGGGACCTAAGTGAACCCGCTTTGAATGGCAGGCACTTGGGGTACAGGGGTTCAGACACTGCGGGCCTAAAATAGAAAATGAGAAGAATCATTTCCTCCTCTGCAGTCGGGAACACAGCATTTAGGTTTACAATGCAGGGGCAATACCTATAAATGGCAATGACAGCCCAGTGATGAAGAAACCAAGAGCCAGGCTTTTCACAGAAGTGGCCAGATGACCAGAGTCAAAGGGAAAGTATGTTCAGCTCGAGCCAAAACAACCACCTCTAGTTTGCAAATATTCACATTCAACAAAAATTCAGTGATTGTAGATCACAGGGATTCGCACAGAATGAATTGTTACAGTAGTTCAAGCTTTTCCTTTTGCAGCCACGCTCTGATTTTGTCAAAATTCTTATCCATCCAACGTATGTTTTCCTCGATGGTCTCAATTGTTTGTTGGACACAACGGAGCTGAGAACCATTTTCTTTCAAAGAGCCAAAGAATCCTTTTACCTTGTGAGGGAGAAATGGATTTTTAAGAAATTAATTTTATTACATTAAGCAAACGTAACTGCGGGCTAGTTAAAAGAAAAGCAAAGCCAAATTTCCAGCATTTGTCAAAATTCTGTGTAGAAGGCAGCCCCAGGTGTCTGGATATGATTATGTACACATAAGCGTAAGCTCTATGAAATGAGCTCATGCCTCATGATGTCAGGTTCTGTGCTTTTTCTCTGCAGTTCTTTTATTTATCCACATTTGCCAGGCTTTAAAAGGCTTCACTATTTACCATTTTATAATTAAGGTTTAATTGAGTGTGTCTACTTAATGTGCATTCTGTTCGATACACACAGATGCAAACTTAATTTTTTAAAACATGATATCTAAAAAGCAGAATGTGCAGAGTGTCCTCCTTGCCAAGCAAAACAGTCCCAACCACATAAATGCAGCCTTTCTCCACGGGCTGGTCTGCTGTGTTATTATGGAAACACTTAGGGAATGGGGTTCTTAACAAGTTCTGGTGGTAAGACTCCAGGTTTTGCCAATTTTTAAAATCTTAATCCACAATTCATGTATTGTTCCCTCAAGATAAAATCGAAAGTTCCCCCATAGTTTTAGAAAGATAGAATTTCCTCCAAAATAATCTCTATTGTTACTTCATCTGTGAGTATCTGAGCCCCTTAAGCTCACATGAAGGACAGATGAGCTCTGCCATGGTGCTGAGCACCATGATATTTTGTTTCACCTTAAAGGGTTCTTAACCTTTTCCTATAAATTTTCACAGCATTAATCCATCAATTTTTTTATTTTGTAGTCCACAAGCAAGTGTAAGCCAAGATGTGTTATTTATCCAGCATGGATTCCAGACAGCTAATTCCCTAAAAATCCATGTAATAATACCATATTATGAGTTTGGGAGGAGAGGGAGAGGGTAAGAATAAGCTTTAGAAAGATCAAATTCCAATTTAAAATGATGCAGAGTTATTTTAAAATTACATCTCCATATACTTCTCAAAGTGCTGAATGCATGGCCTCCTGCTGGAGCAACTTGGAAAAGACCTCCTCCTCCTCTCCCTCCTCCCCCTCTTGATCCTCCTCTTCCTTCTTCCCCTCCTTCTCCTGCCCCACCTTGTGCTGCAGCTCCTCCTAATGTGTCACTATACAGAATCCAAACTTAATTCCCTGTCAGCTAAAAATCACTTTACGCCCCCTTCAATGGTCAAAGCATGTCAGTAATTTCACTAATTGGTCAAAATATTTAATTAATCCTGAAGGAGCCCACCATGACAGTACCACTAACAGCCCTTCTTTGCAAGCTGTAGTAAGGGAAGCTACTAACCCTTTTCGTACCTCAAATGGTTTCCCTGTCCTTACCTGCCTTGAAAAGCAGCACCTCAACGAGTATTTGATTCATACCTGCCGTTCTCAGCATTTTCTGTGCAATAAGCAGGTTAGGCCTGGAGGAAAGTCTGCTTTTGTAGAATACGTGCATGTTTCATGTGCCCTTTTACCTGACAATGTGAATAACTCATACTGATTTCTCATTTTTGCCTGACTGCTAGGAAGCTCTGTGATAAATTTAGGGAACTAGTGCAATGATTATCCTTAGGTAAATCCCTCATATAGTTATCTCCTGTCCATTATGCAGATTCTTATTCTTTATTTTGACACTTATTTTATAGATGGATTTTACTTTATAGATGGATTTTTAAATTCCTAAAATATTTTTTCTTTATGGTACTAGGGATTGAACCTGAGGTGTTCTACCACTGAACTACACCCCTGCCCCTTTGCTGAGGCTAGCCTGGAACTTGCAATCCTCCTTTCTCAGTCTCCCAAGTACTGGGAATACAGCTGTCTGCCACCATGCCCAGCTGCCTAAAATTCTTTATGAAAGTAAATGATATGTATGATAAGTATCAAGGAAACCATGAATTTGAATAGTAAAGAACCTAGATTCCAAACCTGCCTCTCAGCTGGATGACCACTTCATTCGTAGACGTCCAGTGCTCACTTTTAATATCCTTAAACAAGGACTAATTGTCTCAAATGTTTTTTTAAAGTTGCCAAGTTTTTAATGGCAGAGCAAAGACCTCTTAACATGTTTGAGAAAAGCCACAGCTTTCACTAGTTCATTTGCACCTGATTTTTGCTTATCGAATCCAAAACTAGATTCCAAATGGCGAAATCCATTTCTAACTTCTACTTTTTTTTTTTTTTTTGCAGTGCCGGGGATTGAACTCAGGGGCGTTCTACCTCCGAGCTACACCCCCAGCCCCATTTTTTATCCTTTATTTTGAAACTGGGTCTCAGGAAGTTGCAGAAGCCTCACTAAGTAGCTGAGGCTGGCGGCGAATCCGGATCCTCCGGTCTCCGCCTCCCAAGTACTGGGATTACAAGCGTGAGCCACCACGCCTGGCTTGTAACTTCTACTTTTAAAGTATTTTGTCTGCCCCATATTTAGTAGCTAATTGTTACTTAAACTTGAAGGATTTTTTCTTTACCTCTTCAAGCCGTGCTCTGGTGGAGAACTGATTTGTTGTTCCCATGACCATGTGGGCTATGGAAGATGAGCCAAGTTCAAACCTAGAAATAGAAATGGTCAGAATGTATTGTGAGATACTTATTCATTCAATGTGTATTTTTAAGTGCCTCATATAAGTAACATCATTTAACTAAAAACCGATTAGGTATGAAAAAGATATAAAAGATGGTCTCTATCCTCCAATGGGTTAAGATCTAGTTGTAAAATATATTTCATGCCAACAGCTGAATAAAAGATAAAGGATCCAAGAGAAATAGAGGTAGGCAGTGCTTCAAGAGTTAGACTAAGGCAGATGGAAACAGCAAGAATGTTGGTGGAAAGTCAGGCTGACCTAGGAGGAGGAAGGCTTCAAGTATGCCAGGGGGAGCAGAAGGGGGTCCTTCCAGATGGAATGAAAGCACTGCGATCCAGATGCATTTGTTAACACTGAATTCAGGTTTCATGTCTTATAAGGGTATTTTAAGTACCACCACTTCCTGTCATCAATCAAAAACTCCCCATAGACAGTTCCTGTTCTTTTACCAACAACAAAGCTAAAACATCAAAGGTTAAAGAATTTACCAGCACGATGTTTCTCACTACTTACTTTTGTACTAGTTTATTCCAATTTTCCCTCAGAAACTGCCAGGCCAATGGATATCCCACTGGGTTTCTGCCAATGAGTGTAAGAATATGTGGAAACTCCTGAGTTTTGATTATATCTCCTTTTAAACTTTGATCTAGTAGCCTGTGATGATTAAGAGAAGAAATGTTAGCAATGAATAGGTGATGAAACAGTTATGAAAACTGCAATAAGGTAACTTTTAAAAAATCCGGTCTGCCAATAATAAAGGCCAAAAAGGTAGATTGGCAACCAGAGTCCTGATAAACCCGTTGTAGCTACATACTAATAAAAATGAACATTTATATCATGTTTATAATACCTATTTTCATGTTCTCTCAGTTGCTCAAAAGAATAGTAAAGGATACCTCTGGTAAATATGCCAAGTATGTTATTACCTTAAAGATACACAATCTATATTCCTTTAAGTATTTTCTGACACGCAGTTCTCCCTAATTATTTGCCCTTCTCATTAGACTAGATGTGTGCCCACTCGCACAAATGTTCTGAGCAAAATAGGCAATTCCTGGCCAAGAAAACAAAAACAGGTGCCAGAATGATGGGCTCTAATTTAATTTCCCTTGGCCACATGAACATGAATGAATGACTCACCACTGCAGCTTTTCCTTATTTTGGCTCGTGCACAGGGCAAATTCAATCTGGCTTTTCTCGGTACTGGACAAAGAAGACTGATATTTGCTATAAAGAAAATCCCAGCCTTCTGTGTTCTGGGCCCCCACAGCAAACACTGCCAGGGTCACATCGATAGGCAGGCTGTGGGAAAGAGCACACCCGTGAGAATCAGATGCAGAAAGTGTGCTCAGACGCATAATGGCGACCAATTATGAACTGATGAGCGGGCCCCAAGCTCAGAGAAGCATGCCTGGGAATGCAAACATCAATTACTGCTTTCCTTCAGTTACATTTTATGAAAAGAGGCAAGAGGAAAAAATCTCTGAAATCAGGATTTAAGAAACCTCAAAAACATAATGAGAAATGTCATTTTTATAAATACCTACATATCTAATGTATTTCAGTAATGTTGAGTGACTCCATAGGTGGTCACCTTTTGAGCCAAAAGGAAGAATTTAAACAAGATTCAAAATGTGTTCCATGAACAGAAGTCGGGAATCCAACATGACCACTCTTCAAAAGCATTTCTTTAAATGGAATCATGTAGATCGCTGGCATAAATGTTTCCTGTATGGCATTTAAGCTCCAAAGAGAAAAGGACCAAAGTGTAGCAAGAATAGAGATTTCCTGATATGGTGAGATCCTACTGTGCATAGGCAGTGTTAACAAAGACTAGGTACCATCGCCAGGGACTTTAAATGCCCAAAGAAGCAATTATAAAATGCATTGCCTCTGTTTCAGCCTGGCCTGGCCATCTCAGTTCAGTAAGATTCTGTATTGCCTATATAAAATGGGAATTATTTTAACTGCATTTTAACTCCCTAGATATTTAACTTTAATGCACAGAAGTTCCCTCAGTATTTCTTAAAACCAAAAGTTGGGAGATGTATAGCTAAATCTTAAAAAGCAATTTATTTTCCAAACAATAGCAGCTGGGGAGACTTGTTTATGCCTCTTGTTTTCCCCAATGGTCATCACTAAAGATGGGGAACAAAAGATACTCTTTACCTTAACCCATGAGTTATTCAGTAGGACTGACCTCACATTTCCATTGGATTCCTTCCACTCTCTGAAAAAGCCCTCTGCCTTCTGCACACAGGGCTGATACTTGCGCACACAAGCGAGGAGGAGGAGCTGACTCCGCAGCATTCGCTCTGAGACTGAGCCATGGTCTGTCCATGTCTGGTTATCAATGAGGTCCCTCAGCAGCGTGATGAGGAAGGCCTGCGGTGTAGACAGGGGCAGTGGTGTGTGTGTTGTATTGTCACAGGTATTTCATGTTTATATAATCCAGTACTTTCTCAGGTGATGGGGACTGATTTTTAAAGCGTCATCTAACTCTTTACTTTTTAGAGTGGGCTGCTTTGTTTTTATTTAATTATAAAAAGGATAAAAAAACAAGAGTTGATCCTAGTATCTGCATAACAATCTATCCTAGGATGAACTGCCACTTTTGTTTTTTGGGTTTTTTTTTTTTTTTGCAGTACCGGGGATTGAACCCAGGGGCGTTCTACCTCCACGCTACATCCCCGGCCCTATTTTTTTATACTTTATTTTGAAACCGGGTCTCACGAAGTTGCGGAGGGCCTCACTAAGTAGAGAGAGAGAGAGAGAGAGACAGGGAGAGAGAGAGAGACAGAGACAGACAGACACAGAGAGAGAGCTGAGGCTGGCCGCGAACCCGGATCCTCCGGTCTCCTCCCAAAGTATTGGGATTACAAGCGTGCGCCACCACGCCTGGCTGTACTGCCACTTTTATTTATTTATTTATTTATTTATTTATTTATTTATTTATTTATTTTGCGGTACTGGGGATTGAACCCA
>PVJS01012051.1:33709-44654 GCA_004027185.1 Glis glis | reverse complement strand
TAAGCACATCACTCGTGGTGTGTGTATGTGTGAATGTGTGGGTATGTAAACATCAGGCATAATGTGTGTATGTATGATTGTGTAACTACAACAAGCATGGTGTGTGGGTGTGTGTGCTGCACATACACATGCACATCTGTAGCTCTTGAGTCTGGGGCCAAAAGAAACATGATGATGGACCCATGTCTCTTTGTGATCAGAGCTGCCTTGAGCATCACTCCAAGGAGAATGAGGGTGCAGGGAAGTCGGGAGCAAGCATCTCAGGCTGCTTTCAGCGCAAGTCTGTAAGTGCTCAAACAATAAGGGCATGAAGCCGGAAGAGCAGGGGAAGGGCGTGCCCCAGGATGGCCCTGGGCTCTGTCCATGGTCTGGCTCCTCTGTTTCACAGTGCTGCAGTGTCTCCTTGGGACTGGGAGAGGTCATGAGCTCATTCAGAGAAAAATATCAGTGCTTCCTGCTGTGAGTCTCCTTGGATTAAGGAGCCAGGCTTTCCTAAGACCCCCACACATACAAACACACGGCACCCTTCCTCTAGTGTCCCCTTCGCCAGGACTGGACCACAAGCCTACACCCAGCTTGGAGAGAGTCTGGAAACCTGAATATCTAGCAAGTATGGCCCCTGGTGTGAAGCTGGGTCTGCAGGACAGAGGAAGGGCCTGGACCGTGTAGAGCGGCTGCTGAGTAGAGAACCAGCATGGCCGTCCCGGGGCTCAGGACTGAGTGGGGAGGAGGATGGAAACATTTTCCCTACCTGGACCTTGGACCTCCCCTCTTGGTTCCATTTTGGAAAGCATAAATGGCTACTCTCTCTGCAGACCCAGGCATCTCAGAAGTGGAGGTCTAGATATGCAAGGCCATGTTTCCTCTTTCTAGGCACCAGGAGAAACTTGAGAAAGCGTTGTGGTCTTAAGCACATGTACCATGTACATACACAAAGCCATGAAAGTCTGCCTTGGTCAGCTCAGGCCGATCCAACAAAAATACCATAGATTGAGTGGCTTAAATGACATAGTTTACTTCACAGTTCTGGAGGTTGACAGTGTGACACTGGCTGGGTTCTGATGAAGGCCTGTTTCCTGGTTTTCAGACAGCCACTTTCTTGCTGTGGCCACACATGGCAGAAAAAGAACTACCTAGTTCTCTGCTCTCTTCCCTTAAAGGCACCAATCCCACTCATGACGACCGAACATTCATGAACGAATTGCCTCCCAAAGACCCCACCTCCTAATACTATGAAATTCGGGATTGGGTTTTCTTTATATCCTTTCTTTCTTTCTTTCTTGTGTGTGTGTGTGTGTGTGTGTGTGTGTGTGTGTGTGCTGGTGATGGAGCCTGGGGGCATTCTACCTTTGAGCTACACCCCCAGTCCAATTTTATTTTTTACTTGGAAACAGGGTCTCACTAAGTTGCTGAAAGCCTCGCTAAGTTGCTGAGGCTGACTGTGAACCTGCAATCCTTAATCCTCCTGTCTCAGCCTCCCAAGTACTGGCATTACAGGCATGCGTCACCATGCCCAGCTTTGGGTTTTCTTTTTGTGTGTGTGGTGCTGGGGATTGAACCCAGGGGCATTCTACCTCCAAGCTATACCCCCAGCCCTTTTTATTTTTTATTTTGAAACAGGGTCTGGCTAGATTGGCTGAGAATCTCACTACATTACTGATGCTGTCCTCAAACCTGTGATCATCCTGTCTCAGCCTCCCAAGCACTGGGATTACAGGCATGTACCACCATGCCTAGTGGGGATTGGGTTTCAACAGGCAAATTTGGGGGAGGTAGAAACAGTTAGTCCACAGCAATGCCAAAGAAAAAAGAGGAGACCGGTCCAGTTGGCAATACCTAGACTCGACCAACTTGTGGTTAATAGTGAGCAGGGTCTGCCGTGTGCACCGAGGAGTGTGTGGGGCTCGTCTGGGTCTCCACAGAGGCCAGCTGGACCAAAGGAAAGTGAATGAAGGCACCAACTATTACAGAAACTAATTTCACTCTGGGCTTGTGAAGCCTGCAAATATGTGGATCAGGGGAATTAACAAGGAACATCAGCAAATAATGGCTGGAGAGGGTTTAGAAGTCAGATTCTGGGCCAGAGTCCAAATCCTGGCAGTAGATCATGGTGCAACCTTAGACAAGGCCCCCGGGACAGCAAGGAGCCACCAGAACATTGTGTGAGTGATGTGGGGCATGCTCTGAGTCAGCAGTAGGAGGAAAGAGGGGTTATTCATGATCAGAGGGCACCAGCCAAGGCAGGCAGCTCAAAAGTTAACACCATGAAGTTGGGCAGGGTGGCACACACCTGTAATCTCAGTACTTGGGAGGCTGAGACAGGAGGATGGCAGGTTCGAGGCCAGCCTTAGCAACCTAGCAAGACCCTGTTTCAAAATAAAAAAAAAAAAATAAAAGGGGTTGGGGGTTGTAGCTCAGAGGTAGAATGTCCCTAGATTCAATCCTCAGTATAAAAAAAAAGAAGTATGATGCTATTTACACCAATGAAAATTGAGCAAGACTCTGCAGAGCTGGCAACTCTGCAAACTTCCCTGGCAGTGCCACTCCTACAAAGAAGAGAAGGAGGCTTCCTGTACCCCTCTAGCTCTGCATACGTACCCTGAGCAGTCCTTTCTCCTGCCACCACCTCTCATGAATCCTGTGCTTTTAGAGGGACAGGGGCCTCCTGACCTCGCTCCCTCCACCCTGAAGTACTTTGCCCTCTTGGGAAGTCCTCTATGCCTTCCCTTTCCTCTAGTCTTTGCACTACATCAAAACTTTCCTCTCCTACATACCACTAGTTCCAGGACTGAGAAGTCTCCTAAATGCTGTCAAGCTGGAGAGCTCCCCCTGACTCGGGGTCAGGAAGTGCCCCTCACCCCTCCTCTCCCATAGCCCATGTGGCGTTTCCACTTGACCCGTGTCTTCCATGTCTACACTCGGGAAACGCAAGCCTGGGAAGCCTCTGCTCTCCCTGAAGCCATGCTCTGTTCTGTCTGCAAGATTTCTCTTGAGAATTTGTTCTTTTGCTTCAGAGGCAATCTAGCAAAGTGTATCGAAGTGCAGGCTCTGGGTCTGAGCATCTGCATTCAAATCTTGGTTCCACCCCTCGTCAACTGTGCATGCTTTGAAAGTTCTGTGACCCAATGTTGAGAGAGAGAATGAATATTAAATACTTCCTCAAATTGATGTGAGGATTTCATGAGTGTAGAGGAATGGATGTTTGTGTCCCTCCCCAAGTTCATATACTGAAGCCCTAATCCCCAGTGTGATGGTATTTGGAAGGGCAGGTGTCTTTGGGAAATGAGATGAGATCGTGAGGGTGGGGCCCCTGTGATGGAATTAGCTTCCTTATTAGAAGAGACACCAGAGCTCACTAGGCCTCTGCCACATGAAGACACCATGAGGAGAAGGCTGTCAGTAGGGCATCGAGGCACGGGCTGGTAATCCCAGTGCTTGGGAGGCTGGGACAAGAGGATCGAAGTTTCGAGGTCAGCCTCAGCATCTTAGCAAGGGCCTCAGGAACTTAGAGACAGAGAGAGACCCTGTTTCAAAATAAAAAAATGAAAAGAACTGGGGTGTAGCTCAGAAGTAGAATGCCTCTGAATTCAATCCCTAGTACTAAAATAAAAACAAAAAGAAGGCGGAGGAGGAAGAAGAGAAGGAGGCTGTCTGCAAGCTCTCATTAGGAGCTAAAGTAGCCGGCATTTTCCAGCCTCTAGTACCATACAATAATGTAATAAATGTAACCATGTAATAAATATCTGTTGCTTAAGCCACCCAGTCTCATCAGCCACTGTTTGGGCCAGAGAAGTTCCCGTTTCATCTCTTTTGTATATTGGGATACCACCTAGGATTTTGTCTAAATAAACATAAAATAAGCTTTTCCACTGGGTAATTTTTTTAAATGCAAAAAAAATGGATGAATGGTCTCCATCCTTTCTTTTGTTGTCACTAGTCAATGGACCCATGAAAAGAAAGTGATGTGTTTCAACAATTTACCCTCTGTCAGTGTCCTCCAGCCAAAACCCATCAGGAGCACGGTGACATTTCACGCTGGGTTTGGTTTTCATAGCAGCACAGGGGACCATAGAGTGCCTCAGCAAGAGGCTGGGAGGAGGAGCCTGTTAAAGGATTTGGGCTTTGGTGAGGTCATCGGTGAGGGTGGGTGGGGAAGATATGGGGGTTTGGTCTAGACTGGGTGTTGTCAGAAAGTGTGGGATATTCTACGATTGGGTATGTAATAAAACGTATCTATAGAGAGGGCAGACTAGAGCTGGGACAAAATCATATTTGGTGAGGAAACAGCAGTCCCTGGTTCAGCTGAGAGAGGGGAGTCTGGTGTATCATGGATTGCACAGTGGCCTCGTTTTGTCTCACTTCATCACGGGCTCGGAGTGACCTTGCCTGATGTCGTGGTTCTGTGAGATTGTTTACGTGAGCAGGGAACAACAGGCCCAGCTATGAGCACCGCCAGCTTGCAATGAGCCAAGATCCCGCTGCGAGGATCAGGCCAGCTCCCAGCTGTCAAGGCTGCTTTTTATTTTTTATCTCTCTTTTTTTTAAATGTGAGGTTTTGGGGAGGGTACTAGGGATTGAACCCAGTGGCATTCTACCTCCAAGTTACACCCCCCAGCTCTTTTATTTTTTATTTTGAAACAGGGTCTCGCTAAGTTGTTGAGGGTCACGCAAAGTTGCTGAGGCTGACCTCAAACCTGAGATCCTCCTGTCTCAGTCTCCCAAGTACTGAGATTGTGGGCATGTGCCACTGCTCCCTGCAAAAAAAAAAAATAGATAAAATAAAATAAATGTGTTTTAACTTCAGGACAGAAACCTTAAATGACCATCTCCGTACCTGAGAGCCCTTCAAGTCAATTACATATTTCTCTGAGTAACATTTACATATTTCTCTGAATAACAATTACATCATTTCTCCTAACAACATTTCTGGGAAACACTTATGTGAAAAATCATCCTGCGAGTGTCCTCTTCACCGGGTTCTCTTCCTTTCTCTTGCCCACCCCAACTCCCCCCACCCAGAGGTAACCGCAGTGAGATTGAGATGCGTCCTCTCTCTGCTCCTGTCCTTAGGAAATCCTGAGAGACACCAAACAATGAGCAAAGAACGAGAAGGGAGAAGGACAAAAATGTGACCAAAGGAGACATGGACTTTTTCACCAACGCTGCTCACCATACCAGTAAGCGAGCGGAAGGAACATCACGAGTTCTCATCAGCGGTGACGAGCCCACAGCTGCGTGAGCATCGATGTGGATTCCTTAGGGAGAAATGATTTGCAGGGTACGTGTGTCCCCTTGAAGGGAAATGGAGCTGAACCGAAAATGTCTGATAGACAGTTTGTTCTTTCATGAGTGAAACAGAGAAGGGAATATGAAACTAAGTTGTACTTGGGCTTTTAATATGTAGATATATAAAATTGGTGAATATCAGTAAAAAGCCAAGTCCACATACATACACAAATACATTCTTTGCTTGATACATATATCATATATTATATATATATATATATATATATCTCAAGCATAGCACAGAATATTGTTTCTATAGTAAACTTTGTATGTCTGTGTTTTATTATATATATATATAGTATGTATTTATAGAGTATATATATATATGTAAGATGGTATGTATGATATGTATATATATATATGCTGTGTGTGTGTATATATATATACATATATATATGATATCCTTTCAGAAAAGGTTACTTAGTACATTAAAAAATTAGTAGGAAATATGTTGTTTGTTTGTGGGGGGGTGCAAGGGATTGAACCCAGGGGCATTCTACCTCCAAGCTACACC
The DNA here is from genome assembly GCA_004027185.1 of Glis glis. Classification (NCBI taxonomy): domain Eukaryota; kingdom Metazoa; phylum Chordata; class Mammalia; order Rodentia; family Gliridae; genus Glis; species Glis glis. The sequence continues at coordinate 38,854 of PVJS01012051.1, read as the reverse complement.
CTAAGCCCTATTTTATTCATTTATTTTTATTTTAAAATAGGGTCTCCCCAAGTTACTCAAGGCCTCACTAAATTGCTGAGGCTGAGCGGGGCGTGGTGGTGCACGCTTGTAATGCCAGTACTTGGGAGGCTGAGACCGGAGGATCCGGGTTTGCAGCCAGCCTCACCTACTTAGAGAGGCTGTCCACAACTTAGTGAGACCCTGTTTCAAAATAAAGAATTAAAAAAATACAGCCGGGCGTGGTGGCACATGCTTGTAATCCCAGTACTTGGGTGGCTGAGACCGGAGGATCTGGGTTAGCGGCCAGACTCACCTAATTAGTGAGGCTTCCACAACTTCGTGAGACCCGGTTTCAAAATAAAGGATAAAAAATAGGGCCGGGGGTGTAGCTTGGAGGTAGAATGCCCCTGGGTTCAATCCCTGGTACCGCAAAAAAAATTTAAAAATAAAAAATAATAGGATTGGGGGTGTTGCTCAGAGGTAGAATGCTCCTGGGTTCAATCCCCAGTTCCGCAATAAATAAATAAATAAACAAATAAATAAATAAATAATAAAAATTGCTGAGGCTGGCCTCAAATCTGCGATTCTCATAGCTCAGCCTCCCAAGTACTGGGATTATAGGCATGCACCACCATGCCCAAATGGTAGGAAATATATAATGAGAGTATTTTTAAGTCCCTAGTCTAAGCTTTCCTCACTCTTGATTGGCCCTAGAAGGACCAATCAAGTTTAACAGCAGTGGTTCACAGAAAGAACCCTGGCTTGAGGGATCCAATGATCCACATTCAGCCCCACAGTTAGCGAGCAGTATGACCACGGTGTGTCACTGAGCTCTGTGGGAGTCCAGTTTCCTTGGCCCTCTAAAGGAAGATTAGACAAGAGGCTTTTTAAAAGTCCCTTCCAGCTCAATTATGCAATGATTAGGTGGCCCACACCCTCTCTCTCTACATTAGAAATAGGTACCTTCTGCTTGGTTGGCGGATCCCTTCTGACAGGAGATTTATAGTTTGTGCTCCAAGGTAAGTCCAATCATGCATCACTTAACAACGGGGATGTGTTCTGAGAAATGTGTCTTTAGACAAGTTCACCATTGTTGGAATGTCATAGAGTATAGAGTGTGCTGACGCAAACCCAGATGGTGCAGGTCAATCACTCAGAGTGGCCTCTTGATTCAGTAAAGAGACAGGAATCATGAGATGTGTGAGGCCGCTAAGAGCATAACATAGCACACTGTTCTACAGTAAAGCGTGTGTGTGTGTGTGTGTGTGTGTGTGTGTGTCTGTGTCTATGTGTGTCTGTGTCTCTGTGTATCAAATCCAGGGCCTTTCTCATGCTAGGCAAGTACTCTGTCACTGAGATACATCCCAAGCCCTTTTTATTTTATTTTGACACAAGGCCTTGCTAAGATGCCCAGGCTGGTCTCGAACTTGCAATCCTCCTGCCTCGGCCTCCTAAATAGCTGGAATTATGGGTATGTACCACCACACCTGACTAAACTTTTTTTCATATATAAGTAGAAGGAATATATTCTAAAATAATGATAAAAGTATACTATAGTAAATGCATAAAATAGTAGCATTTAATATCAAGTGTTGTGTTTTGTACATAATGATATGTGCGATACTTTTATAAGACTAGCAGCACCATAGGTTTGTTTACACTGGCGTCCTTGCAAACACATGAGTAATGGCTTGGCCATGGACTGCCCCCCAGAAAAGCTCATGTGCTGGCCATTCAGAAATGTTCAGAGGTGAAATAACTGAGTCAGGGCTCCAACCTCATCAGTGGACAAATTCACTGATGGATTTGTAATTTGAATGGACTTACTGGGTGGTAACTATAAGCAGGAAGGGTGTGGATGAAGGAGGAAAATCACTGGGGGTGTGGCCTTGAGCACTCTCTCTGTCCCTGGCTGCTTCTGCTTTCTCTGCTTCCTGACTGCCATGAGTTGAGCAGCTGTTCTCCACCACACCTTGCTGCCACGATGCTTCTGCCTTAGAGCCGGCCAGCCATGGACTGAACCTCTGAAACCATGAGCCAAAGAAACCTTTCCTCCTCTAAGTTGTCCTTGTTGGGTATTTTGGTCACAGTAATGAAAAAGCTAACTTAAACATGTCTTGTGCCACATCATGACAATCAGTGTCACTAGGGGGTAGGTACTTTCTGGTTCCATTGTAATTATGAGACCACCACCATGTATGTGGTCCATTGCTGACTGGTGAGCATTTGTTGATTTTTGCCTTTTTAGCATCTATTCACACTGTGTTCAATTCAAAATGTTCATTCTATTTAAGTTGCAATTTTTGTTTTATGACCCATCCACCTCCCCAGTCTCAGTCCATGTGGTTTGTATAAGTGCCCCTTCCCATCCCCTACTTCTGCTGCAGACCAATCAGAATAATTCTATAGTTTTAGCCACCATGTTTGATTGGCTAATACAATGAAGTGTGTTCAATCCAGGTGTATCTTCCAACTTGTGATGAGTACTGGGAAGACTTGAACCTGGGAAGATAGAATTCTGATCAAGTTTCTAGATCTAATTACCAATTTATAAGTAGCAAGAGGGAGAAAATAGCACATTAAGTATTTAAGGGGTACAGTTAGCAACTAGGATTCTTCAGGAAACATGAACCTGCTTCCTACAAACACAGAAAGAGAGAACTTAAAGATATAAAGAGATCTAAAATAACTATTAACCAATCACAATGTCTAAAATTCATTTGAATACCCATTCAAATATATAATACAAGCAAAGAAATGTTAACTGATGTATTTGGCAATATGAAAAAGCTGCTAAATTTTTAGGTGTGACAATGATATTGTATGTATTTTTTAGATAGAACCTTTATCCTTTAGAAATACATCATGAACTATCTATAGATGAGATAACATCTGGGATTTGATTTGGTTCAAAATAATTGAAGGGAGGGGAGAGAAGAGACAAAATAAGATTAGCTGGGTGTTGATCATTGTTGAAGCTAGTGACAGAACACCAGGATCATTAGATCATTCTCTCTACTTTTAAATATACTTGAAATTTGCATTAAAATATTTTGAATAGCCAGGCATGGTGGTGCACTCCTATAATCTCAGTTCTTGGGAGGCTGAGACAGCAGGATTGCAGGCTGAAAGACAGCCTCAGCAACTTAGTGAGACTCTCAGCACCTAGCAAGACCCTGTTTCAAAACAAAAAATAAAAAGGGCTGGGGTTGTAGCTCAAAGGGAGAATGCCCCTGGGTTCTATCCTGAATATCACACAATTTTTTAATAAAATTAAAAATTAAGCATATATATACTTTTTACACAGTAATTCTACTTTTGGAAAATGATACAAATTAATAGGCAAAGATGTTTATTTTAAGATTTATAATGAAGCGCCGGGCGTGGTGGCGCACGCTTGTAATCCCAGTACTTTGGGAGGCGGAGACCGGAGGATCCGGGTTCGTGGCCAGCCTCAGCTCTCTCTCTCTCTCTCTCTCTCTACTTAGTGAGGCCCTCCGCAACTTCGTGAGACCCGGTTTCAAAATAAAGTATAAAAAATAGGGCCGGGGGTGTAGTTCGGAGGTAGAACGCCTCTGGGTTCAATCCCTGGTACCGCAAAAAAAAAAAAAGATTTATAATGGAAAGAAACCAAATGTTGAAACACAGCTTAAATAGATAATAGTAATCTTGTAATATAATGACTTTGTAATATAATCTTGTATATAATTTTGTATAATCTTGTATATAATCTTGTAATATATATGCCTTTGATTATGCCTAAAAATAGTTTTTAAAGACATGGGAATATGCTTATTATTTATTATCAACTAAAATATGTATCAGGATTATAATATCTAAAAAATAAGTAACATATATGTTATACAAAAATTGGATTTATTTCTAAATAATGCCTATAATAGCATGATTTTATTGAAGGGCACATGCATATGTCATGTGGTTAAGATTATAGGTTCTAAAGAGAGTTGGGGGCTCAGCTCAGCCACAGAATAGCTGTGGTCTATGACAAATTATGTTACCTCCATTTTATAATCTCCTAAATGAGGATTACAGTGCCATCTATTTTATAGATGAACCAAAATTTATTAAAACCAAGATTTATGTAAAACGCCTACAACCAGGAGGCCGCATAGTAAGCACTGAATAGTAAACGCTGTTGCCTGATACTGCGCAAGGCATATAATGCACACTCAATGCAGGCTGCCTGAGAGTTGATCCTTTACACGGACTGTACTTAGAAATTTCCAAAGGGCCATTGCAACCTTATTGTATTTTATTCTTGTGACAAGCATCAGATGATAAATACTTGTAAAATGAAGACTAAACCTCAGTTGCAGAGAAGTCTAGAGACCTCCCAAGGTGACCCTAGTATAGTCTCCTCTGCTCATGGTCAAGAATCCATCTACTTGGGCTCCTGACTTCCGCCGCCAGGACTCCCTTCCCACAAGCAATGACATCACCACATGGCTGACTATTCACCACTGTCCATCAGACCCATACATTATTTTTAATTCTACTGCTCTAGCAGATAATGGTTCCACATTCCAGGACTGCAGAGATAAGGGCTCCCCTGTTCAGCCCTCGGGGCTGGGCACCGTTCGGCGTGCCTGGGGCCGCTGATAACTGATGGCACTCTACCACTCCCGCTAAATTGAATTTCTCCTGCCTGGGCTCACTCCATCTGGCACCTCCAGAGGACCCATGTCCTGACAGCCCATCTTGCTTCTTTATCCACATCTCCCGATTAGCATTCTATTTGTATGCAAATAAGCCCCTTGCTTTTGTTACTTGTGGATGAATCTCCACTATAAATTGGAGCCCTTGTCTTCTGAATGCATAGAGCTGTGGGACGGAAGGGCTGGAAGCCACTGTATAGAATAAGAAGTCAAATTTCTCCATTTTAAAGATGAGGAAACTGAGGCTGAAGGGGAGCAGTGGAGTTTCTGCTCAGTGTGGATATGATACGGCAGCACCTCAATCCTTGCTTCTCCGCATTGAAAGCATTCGCACAAAAAAGCCGGGCATGGTGGCACACGCTTGTAATCCCAGTACTTTGGGAGGCGGAGACCGGAGGATCCGGGTTCGCGCCAGCCTCAGCTCTCTCTCTCTCTCTCTCTCTCTCTCTCTCCTCTCTCTCTCTCTCTC
>PVJS01012051.1:0-33609 GCA_004027185.1 Glis glis | reverse complement strand
ATGCGAGGAAGGCCATGATCAAAGAAGAGGGACGGGGGAGATGGTCCTCTTTCTGGGGTCTAAAATCGCATGGAATTTCCCACATGTTGAGTCTTATATTCCCTCCGGACACCTCCTTCCTCGCGCATACTTTACTAGGGGTGATCGGTTGTCTTTTTGCACAACTGTCCCTCCCCACAGGGAGGGCGCCTAGCCTTTTGACATCTCTGCTTCGAGTCTGCCTCAACCTGCTTATGTCTATCTAGCTAACTGACGTATGGGTGACCAGTGGGTTTCCAGGGGCATGCTGCTGGGCGCGTGCGGCCTGTCCATAAATTCATATCGCTATAGCCCACACTGTCATCGCTAGATGACATCTCCACTTCAGTCATTAAAAAAAAATCACACAATACTTGGGAAGATAGCAGGTTCAAGGCCAGCCTGAGCAACTTAGTGAGACCCTATCTCAAAAGAAAAAAATAAAAAGGTATGAGGGTGTAGTTCAGTGGTAGAGCATCTCTAGGTTCTATCCCTAGTATCACACACATACACATACACACACACATACACATACACATACACATACACACACATAAAATCACAGATTACTGATCACCATGACTTTGTGCCTGTGTGTGTGTGTGTGTGTGTGTGTGTGTGTGTGTGTGTGTGAGAGAGAGAGGAAGAAACAGATGGATGGACAGACTCAGAGATAGGGGTGGGTTTTTCCAAATTCATTTCTTTAAAGTGGAAACTGTGCTGTGCTCGGGTAGAAATAAGGTTAGCCTATCAATGAACTACTATTACTTAAATAAAAGGTATTTTAATAAATGTTAATATTTAAGTTATTGGCCTTTTTATTTGGTGAGCAATCTCATGCAACTGTTACCAAAAGTATGAATACTATCAAATGAATGTCCAACAGGTATTTTAATAGAGGACACCTTATAGTAATAAAAAAAAGGTTTGTTGGAAAAAAACTATTATAAGTCAAAGGGAAAGATAAAAGGAAGTATCTCATTTGAAGATGAAAAGAAAGGGAATAAAAACAGAGTTGCTTAAATAAAATATTAAACTATTGTAATTGATGTCCACACTCCCCCTCAAAAATAATAATAGCAAATAAGCCATGGACATCACTTCTGTCTACCAGGGCAGGACTAAACAATGCTCAAATCCCCCACAAGATCAGACGTAGCTACAAGCATAGGGCGAACAAAACTTCCCACAATTCATTCATTCATCCCCCCCCCCCCGTGTGTGTGTGTGTTACTGTGGACTGAACTGAACCCAGGGGCATTCTATCTCTGAGCTACATCCCCCAACCCTATTTTATTTTGTATTTTGAAACAGGGTCTCACTAAGTTGCTGAGGGTCTTGCTAAATTGCTGAGACTGGCCTCGAACCTGCAATCCTCCTATCTCAGCCTCCCAGGTATTGGAATGTGCCCCACAACACTCTTAAACCCAAGATGACCAGGAGTTCCTCCCGCTGAAGGGCAATAGCAGTGCCCCACACGGAGGGGTAAACGCACCACGGTGCGCGGCTCGGCAGGGAAAGTCACCTAGGCCGAGCTGATGAGTATGGGGCTCAGCTGGACAGCGTCCTGCAGGAAACTGAAGGGAGAGTTGAGGATATTTGTGAGTGCCTGTCATCACCCCAAGCTCGGAACTCATTTTGACGATGATGGCAACATGCTTCGCAGTGACATTCAAGGGAGGCGTTGGGCCTCTGGTAACCAGAGGGTGAGGAAGCCCATGAGTGGATGTCCTCAGTAGATGTACCTGGGCCTACAGGGGGCGCTCTGCATGAGACGGGGCTGGTTCACAGAGGCCTAACAAGGCTCAGTGGGGGCATATGTGCAGGTTGCAGAGCTGTGGCCCCTGCAGGTACCCAGGTCCATTCATCGTCACGCTTGGGAGCTTATCCAGTGAGACTGGGACCACAGGGCAGCTGTCCTCCACACCCTGCTCACCCCATCGTAACCTGAGAAAGAGGTCTTAGGTCAAAGCATGACTTAGCTCAGGGACTGCGGGGCCCTTTATACAGAAGGCACTGGCTTTGTTTGTTTAGCCCTGAGAATTGAGCCCAGGGGCATTCTACCTCCAAGCTACACCCCCAGCCCTTTTTAATTTTATTTTGAATGAAAGTCCAACTAAGTTGCTAAGGGTCTTGCTAAGTCACTTAGGCTGGCCTCAAACCTGCGATCCTCCTATCTCAGCCTCTCCAGTACTGGATTACAGGCTTGCGCCACCACACCCAACTCAGAAGGCCCTGTTTTAACTGCTTTACATACATGATATTATTTCACAACAATCCTATGAAGTAAGTACTATAATTATCTGTATTTTACAGATGTGGAAACCAAGCTACAGAGAGGGTAGGCAATTCCCTGCAGAGACACACAGTGAGAGGTGGAGAGATGTCAACTCTTAACCACAGAGTAATACTGTACCTGCTACCCATGCAAGAATGGTTCTGCAGCCCGGAAACATAAGTGTGGCTTGCTCTTTCCTGACCCATTCTTCCCAGAAGTCTAGGTGGCTGCTTGGCACCCTCATGACATAGGTAAATAGCCCTCGGGGCCGTCGAGTGACACAAGATCTCCCGGGAGAAGGGACTGCAGATGTGATGAGCAGGCTTGTTGCCCCTGCAGGGAAGGAGCCCCACACTCAGACACCATGCATGTGTCCAGGGTCCAAAGGTCTGGGGTGTCCCGGAGACATGAGTGTTGGTGTCACGGGGAATCCTGCTCCAAGCTCTTGAAGGAAATGGAAAAGAAGAGAAGAAAGATAACCCCCGTAATGTTCTGCCTTCATCCTTCCTCCACGCCCACAGTGTCCCAGTTCACTGTTTTCCTGGGCTTATACTAATGTCCCCAGTCCCTCCAATCACTGGCATTGAGTGGAGGGAACCGAAGCTGTTATCATCAACCAAGCTAACGACAGCGTCTCAGAAACCTAATCGGAATACTCGCCCACCTCACCGAACCCCAGTAACTTAGAAATATGCCAACCTCACCGAGTCCCGGTAACTTAGAAATACTCTCTGGGCTGCCAAACTACAAGAGGAAAACCAGAAATTTGGTGGAATAGAAGTAAAATGTGAAATGGTACATTGCATGCCTCATTAAAAGAAAAGGAAAAGAAACCAAACCAGGACACTATTGCTACCGCCTGAGTCTGGGGTTCCCACCAGGTGCGTCAAAAGTCCCTCATTTTGGCCATCAATAGACCTTACAGTCTGTTTTGGCAGGGAGCTGGCAGAGGGAGGTGCCACCAGAAAAGGGCTTAGCTCTGTCCTCCCTGGGCCCCCGGGGCCTTCTGAATCTTGCTTCAATTAGGAGAGATGTGCGCCCTCGCTGCAGCCTTCTTTGTGTCCATAAAGAAAATCAGCCCATTCCTATTCCTCTGCCATCCTCGGAGTCGCTGAGCCTTGAAAGCTCCAGCAGAGGTGGCTGCCTGCACGTTGCTGAGGGGGCAACGCCACGTTTAATTGCTTCAATGCGGATGCCAGTTTATGGGGCCTCCGCTCTGTATTTAATACCGTAGCTGGTGATGGACTTTCACTGCTGGAAAGCACGCCCTGGTCCCCTGCACACTGTTTTATAACCGACGGGGGAAGATGCCCTCTCGTTTGGTAAATTGTATCTGGCCTTTCCAATCCAGCGGTCATTAATGTTTGTTCTCATTCAATGGGCAGATTCAAAGAAATACAGTTCTCATTAGCTCCTGCCCGATTAAGAATAATGCTTATCTGCCCCCGTACCTCCAACCCAGCGACCAAGCTGGAGCTGTTTGAATGACACAGCTGGAAGGACTGGGGAGGTCATGCGAGCCATTCAAGCCATCTCCGGTGCTTCAGCCCCTGGCCCCAGTCCCCTCTGGACCCTCTCGTCCTACCCATTCCACACCCAGCTCCTGATGAACAAGGATGATAACTGACTTCGCTGAGTCCTTAGATGGACCAGGCAGGGTCCTAAAGGATTTGCATGAGTTAGCTCATTAAGGCAAGGTGACAAATCTGTGACCCCCCCCAGGGTCTCAAGAACCCTCCAGTAGAGTTCAAGTTCTACTCCTGCCACTGATGAGCTGTGTGAATCCAGGCAAGTCACGGGAGGACGCCTGCGTTGCTGCCCTTGGACCAGATCCAGACAGTAATAGCATGAAACTTTCAGGTCAATGTCTCTAGGGACGAGTTCCCTTCACATTGTTCCCTTTCCTTACACTGTACCCAGGCAGCCAACTCTCCAAAACTGGTGATTGATTGGCCACAAGGGGCTTGAGGGGAAAGGAAGGAATGGATCAGCCAAAATGTGTCATCATCCTTGAAAATGATCCCATCAGATATCATGTTTGTACGTCTGTGATTGGAGTACAAGTAACCAATTGGAGGTGTGTTAAATGGCACAGCCCATATAGCAGACAATTTGCTAATATATCAAAATGTCCAACCATGTCCCTAGCAATTCTACTCTTAGGAATTTACCCTAAATAATGGGAGGGAAGTGTGTGTACAAGGATATTTGTATCTGTGTCATCTTACCAGCACAAGTCTGGAAAGAAACCAGATGGAGGACTGACTAAAATAAGTTATGGTATATTTGTATAATAGAATATTAGGTAGCTATGAAAATAATAAGGCAGCTTTAAATTTAAGTGAAACTATATTTTATTAGGTGAAAAAAGTAAGGTATTATTATAGGTATTTATTTTTTAAAGTATCTACACTCAGTTACTCTATAGCTTGATAAATTATTTTTTAACATGCATTTATTGGTGCATTGTAGTCTCACATCACAATGAATATCAATTTGATGTTAACATACATGCACACAGCTCTTAGCGTCCCCCCGCTTCCCCCCACCCATATGAAGTACCGAGAATGATGTTGGTATATTCTTACATGTACACATTGTTCATGATAGCAATTCCATTGATTCACTTCTTTCTTGCCCTTCCCCTTCCCTTGTACCACTTCCCTTGCCCCACTGAGGGTTCTCCATTATCAACCGGAGTCCCTTGTGTGTCCCCACTACTCCCTATGTTGCACATATTAATGAAAACATATGTCCCTTCTTTTTTTGTGATTGGCTGATCTCACTTAACATAATGTTCTCCAGATCCTTCCATTTTCTTGCAAATGATGTTATTTTGTTCTTCTTTATTGCTGAGTAGAATTCCATTGTGTGTATTTCCCATAATTTTGTAATCCACTCATCTGTTGATGGACACCTAGGTTGGTTCCATAATTTGGCCACTGTGAATCGTGCTGCTATGAACATGGGTATGCATATATTACTGTAGTTTTCTAGTTTCAATCCCTTTGGTATGATACCCAGTAGTGGTATAGCCAGATCATATGGTGGATCCATTCCCAGTTTTCTGAGGAATCTCCACACTGATCTCCATAATGGTTGAACTAGTTTGCAATCCCACCAACAGTGTAGAAGAGTCCCAATTTCCCCACATCCTCGCCAACATTTGTTGTTGTTTGGCTTCTTAATGATTGCCATTCTAATTGGGGTTAGATGAAATCTTCAAGTAGTTTTGATTTGCATCTCCCTGATTGCTAATGATGTTGAACATTTTTTCATGTATCTATTGGCCATTTGTATCTCTTCTTTCGTGAAGTGTCTATTCATTTTAGTTGCCCACTTCTTGATTGGATTATTTGTTTTTAGTGTAAAGTCTTTTAAGTTCTTTATATATCCTAGATATTAGACCTCTGTCAGAGGGATAGCTTGCAAAGATCTTCTCCCATTCCATAGGCTTTCTCTTTAGGCTCTTGATGGTTTCCTTTGATGAGCAGAAGCTTTGTAGTTTAATGCTATCCCACTTATTAATTCTTGTTTTAATTTCCTGTGCTTTGGAGGTCTTGTTGAGTAATTTTCTACCTATGCCTATATGTTGGAGTGTTGAACCTATGCCTTCTTCTAATAATTTCACAGTCTCTGGTATAAATTCCTGTCTTTGATCCATCTTGAGTTGACTCTTGTGCAGGGTGAGAGGTAAGGATTTAGTTCCATTTTTCTACAGGTAGATAACCAATTTTCCCAGCACCATTTGTTGAAAAGACTGTCCTTTCTCCAACGTATGTGTTTTGCACCTTTGTTGAAAATCAATTGGCTATAAGTTTGTGAACTTGTTTCTGTATCTTCTATTCTGCTCCACTGGTCTGTGTGTCTGTTTTTGTGCCAATACCATGCTGATTATATTACTATAGCTCTGTAGTATAATTTGAAGTCAGGAATTGTGATGCCTCCTACATGGTTCTTATTGCTGAGAATTGCTTTGGCTATTCTGGGTCTTTTGTTTCTCCATTTTGACCAATTTTTCTAGATCTGCGAAATTGATCTATTTTTCTAGATCTGCGAAAAATGATGTTGGGTATTTTGATAGGGATTGCATTGACTCTGTAGATCATTTTTGGCAGAATGGCCATTTTGATCATATTTATTCTGACTATCCAAGAGCAGGGGAGATCTTTCCATCTTCTAAGATCTTCGATTTCTTTCTTCAGTGTTCTATAATTTTCACTGTAGAGGTCTTTTACCTCTTTGGTTAAGTTTATTCCTAGGAATTTGATTGGTTTTGAAGTTATTGTGAATGGAACTGTTTTCTGAATTTCTTTCTCAGTGGATTCATGGTTGGCATATATGAAAGCTACTGATTTTTTTAGGTGGATCTTGTATCCAGCTACTTTGCTGAATTTGTTAATCAGCTCTAGTAGATTTTTGGTTGAGTTCTTTGGGTCTTCTAGATATAGGATCATATCATCTGCAAGTAAAGATAATTTTAATTCTTCTTTTCCTATTTGAATTTCTTTGATATCCCTCTCTTGTCTTATTGCTCTGGCAAGAGTTTCAAGGACCATATAGAAAAGGAGTGGTGGTAGTGGGCATCCTTGTCTTGTTCCTGATTTTAAGGGGAATTCTGGCAATTTTCCCCTATTCGATATGATGTTGGCTTTGGGTTTCTTATATATTTACTTAATGATGTTGAGGTATATTCCTTCTATTCCGATTTTCTGTAGAGTTCTTAGCATGAATGGGTGTTGAATTTTGTCAAATGCTTTTTCCGCATCTATTCAAATAATCATGTGATTCTTGTTTTTAGTTCAATTTATGTGGTGAATAACATGTATTGTTTTGCATATTATGAACCAGCCTTGCTTTCCTGGGATGAAGCCAACTTGGTCATGGTGTATAATTTTATCAATATGTGAATGTCCAAATCTTTTTCTATGTTTGGGAAATTCTCTGAAATTATTTCTTTGAAGACGTTTCTTCAAAGAAACTTCTTTGAAAAGGTCTGTGCTTCTAAACCTTCTTCAATGCCTTTTATCCTTAGATTAGGACGTCTTGTATTGTCCTGTATTTCTTGGATGGCCAGAGTGTGTTGTAATATCTTCTGTATATCGTTGACTGTGTTCTTAGTCTTGAATGAACTGTCTTCGAGGAGTGATACCCTGTTTTCCATGTGGTCGAGCCTACTAGAGTTGGTTTCTATTGCAGTCTTTAATTTGTTTATTGACTCCTTCATTTCGTTCAGAGTTGCTTTCTGATTCTTTCTTAGAGCCTTGATTTCCTCTTTCATCTCCACTATGCTTTCTTTGAGGCCTATCATCATTCTGAAGATCAAAATCTGGAATTCTCTGTATTGCATTTCCTGCAGGTCACTATCAGTAACCTCACTTGATGCATTGTGAGTGTTTGTTTCCTCACTGTTTCTCATTCTCGTATTTTCGATGTTTTCAATTTTGTGTTTCTGTTGCCTCCGCATCATCTTCCTTTCTGTGTATTATACCTCTTAATCGTCCCTGTAGTCCCAATCGGATCAGTATGCTGCAGGCTGCAGTTCCCTCCCATCTGATTGACCAGAGCACGGTGGGGGGGCACACAGGCTCCGGAGCTTGGGTGTTGGCACGTGAGGAGCACTTCGAGGGATGGTGTTGGGTGCGGGCTCCGAGGCATGGGTGATGGTGCCGGAAGGTGCCCAGTCTCTGAGGCGTGGTTGCTGGGTGTCACCCGGGCACCAAGGGATGCACATGTGCTCTGGGTCTCAGGTGTCATCACCAGAGGGTGCCCGGGCTCTGATGCACGGTGCTGAGGATCTCTCTCGGGCCGAAGGGGTTGCTGACTCCGGGTATCAGGTGGTGGCACCTGAGGGTGCATGGGCTCTGAGGCATGGTGCAGAGGATCATGCGCAGTTCCCAGGGAGGAGAGCAGGCTCCCAGATCTTGGGTGGTGGCGCCAGAGCGTGTCCTGGCTCAGAGGCAGCCTGGAGTGACACACGGGTCTCGGGTGGCAGCGCCGAAGGGTATCCGGGTTCTGAAGCGTGGCACAGAGGGTCCCATGCAGGCAAAAGAGATGCAGGCTCTGGGTCTCAGGTGGCAGTGCTGGAGGGTTCGGGGGTCCGAGGTGGGTGTGGAGGGCCACCCAGGTCGTGCTGGAGGGCGCGGGGGTCCAAGGCGGGGCATGGAAGGCCACCCAGGTATTGGGTGGCAGCTCTGGAGTCCAAGGCAGGGCGTAGGGGGGCCGCATGGGTCACGCCAGAGGGCATAGGGGTCCAAGGCGGGGCGCAGAGGGCCGCCCGGGTCGCACAGGAGGGTGTGGGGGTCCAAGGCTGGGTGTGAAGGGCCTCCCGGGTCTCAGGTGTCCGTGCTGGAGACCGAGACAGGGTGTGGAGGGCCGCCGGATCGTGCCCGAGGGCGCAGGGGTTCGAGGCAGGGTGTGGAGAGCCACCCGGGTCACACTGGAGGGTGCCGGAGTCACAGATAGGGCCCAGAGGGCCGCCTGGGTCTCGGCTGGCGTGGGGGTCCAATGCTCAGGTGTTGGGGATCACACAGGCTCATAGTGTGGTGGGGGGGGAAGGTGTGCGGCTCTGGCAGGAGCCACACTAGGGAGCCTTTGAAGGGTATTCACAATCTGCTGCTGGGATGGCCCCACCACTCACAGAATTCTGCTCTGATTCCTCGCCCCAATTTCCTGGTGGGGGGCTATTAGCCCCGGGTGTAGGGTCCAGGGTAAGATGGCTCCTTACTGATCCTGCTGACACGGGATTGCAGTTTTCTGTGGTCCTGTAGCTAGTAGACTCTGTGTCTCTGTAGTCATACTCAGGTTACTGGATATTGGGTTTTGGTTCGTCTATGGCTGTGCAATGTTTTTCAGTTCTGAGCCCCAGAGGCGATTTCGAGGCAGGCTCATTTAGGGGCTCTTATTCCATCGCCATCTTGGATCGTCCTCCTTCACAAATTATTTCTAAAATGAAATCAACAATATGATAATAGTGACTGCCTCTGGAGAGGGACTTAGGGGGCTTGATGTGAGAAGTGAGAACACTACTTACTTTCACTGTATACCCTTTTGAATCTTTTGAATTTGTGTCATTGGACTGAATCACATATATAAGAATTTGAGAATATATAACTAAAAGTTTAAAACCATTGATGTTTAAACAGATAAAAATGCTTGTTTTTAAAAATGGAGAGAGAGCCCAGTGTGGTAGCCCATGCCAGTAATCCTAGTACTTGGAGGCTGAGACAGAAGGATTGCAGGTTCGCAGCTAGCCTCAGCAACTTAGCGAGGCCCTCTGCAACTTAGTGAGGGCCTGTTTCAAAATAAAACAGGGCTGGAAGTGTAGCTCAGAGAAAATGCCCCTGGGTACCATCCCCAGTGCCACAAATAAAATAAATAAAATAAAATGGAGAGAGAGAAAATAACCAATTGAGAATCATGGATCTGTAAAGAATGATGAAAAAATAATCAGGCAAATATGCAGAGAAAGAATCCAGCATGTGTACAGGAGATGGGACAGCCAGGCATAAACCCACCAAGCTCCTGGCAGGAGCTCCGTCCCTCTACTCAGCAGTGGCACATACTCATAGACCTGTTGCTTGGGAAATGGTTTTTCCTCTGTGTAGCTTCCTAATTGCTGTTGGGCAATCGAGTGAGATACCTGGGGAACAGCTGGGACCTACGTTTTCAGGCTTCTCTGGATATAGGTATGCTTCCAAACTAGCCTACCATGTCAGTCTTCTGTAGCTAGAACAAAATGCCGGAGAAAAACAACTTAGAGGAAGAAAGATGTATTTTGCCTCATGGTTTCAGAAGTTTAGTCTATGGTCTGCTGACTCCATTGCTCTAGGCCTGAGGTGAGGCAGATCGTCATGGCGGAAGGGCATGGTGAAGGAGAGCTGCTCAGCTCATGGCAGCCAGGAAGCAGGGATGGGGGGCAGGCGGAGGACATGATACACCCTTCCTGGGTATGCTCCAGTTATCTGATTCCTCCAGCTAGACCCCACCTTCTACTTCCACCCACATCCAAATAATGCCATCAATAGATTAATCCACTGATGATGTCAGAGCCCTCGTGATCCAGTCACTTCCCCAAAGTCACCTCTAAGCCTTTCTGCATCTGGGACCAAGCCTTCAACACATGAGCCTTTCTGTAACATTTTAGATCCACACTGTAACACCTCCCCACTAAATGTCTCCCCAGCTGTGATGGCTATTTTTATGCATTAACTTGGCCTAGCGATAGTGCCCAGATGTGTAGTCAAATGCCAGTTTAGATGTGTTTGTGAAAGCGGTGCCTGGGTTAAATCAACTCAGTTGACTTTGAGCAGAGCAGATTACCCACCCGAATGTGGGTGGCCTTGTCTGATCAGTCGAAGGCAGTAAGAGGAAAAGGGTCAGATCCTCTGAGGAAGGATGAATTCTGCCCCTGGACTGTGTCGAGGCTCGGGATTTTAACATCAGTCCTTCTCTACTTCTCCAGCCTGCTGGCCTGCGCTTTAGACTGCAGGCTTGCCAGCCGCCAAAACTTCATGAGCCAACTCCTTAAAATAAGGAGAAAGAACATCACCCTTTGTATGGCCTCTGCTGTTCTCTTATTTACTGGCATGCATATATCCAATCCTGCTGGCTAGTAAGGCTGCAGGGTCTTTGTGAGCAGGCGCTATGTCTCCATCGTTGATGTATTTCTAACATTCAACAAAGAGCCTGCACCAGGAACAAGTGCTCCATAAAGATGTGCTATTGAATGAAGCTGTGCTTTTAGTGACAGTGATCCTGAAGCTGAGTGCTTGGTTTGGCTCATCTACAGACTAACATCCAAATCAGTCAATCAATTAGGAAGAACATGCAGAAAAACAGAAGTAAAGAGAATAAAACAACTCTTACCAGCTGTCTTCAATTACCAGGATGCCTTATTTTACGTATTTCTTCATACGCAGTCACCTGAAGATCTGGCAAAGGCAAATCATTGTTCAGACCTAATTGAGTAGGTTCCCGTAGTCATGTTTCCACAATGTAGGGCAGAATTATCTTTTGAGACAGGCATAGTGGCACTTGCCTAGTACTTGGGAGGCTGGGACAGGAGGATTGCAAGTTTGAGGCTAGACTAAGCAACTTAGTGAGACCCTGATTCAAAATAAAAAAGGGCTGGGGATGTAGCTGGGAGGTAGAATGCTCTGGGTTCAAAAAAGTATCTTTTAGCCGGGCGTGGTGGCGCACGCTTGTAATCCCAGTACTTTGGGAGGCGGAGACTGGAGGATCGGGGTTCGCGGCCAACCTCAGCTCTCTCTCTCTCTCTCTCTCTCCCTGTCTCTCTCTCTCTCTCTACTTAGTGAGGCCCTCCACAACTTCGTGAGACCCAGTTTCAAAATAAAGTATAAAAAAAATAGGGCCGGGGGTGTAGCGCGGAGGTAGAACGCCCCTGGGTTCAATCCCTGGTACCACAAAAAAAAAAAAGTATCTTTTAAAATAAGATATATTCAGATAGAAAAACAAAGAAAAATATTTGTGATTATCACCCTCTCTTATACTCCAAATGTCTGTTGAATTTTATTGTTCATTTTAAAAAATGAAATTACAACCCTCACTTCCAAGATCAAAATACCATTCCTGCAAATAAAATTGAATCCCAGGTTAGAAATCTCTGCAGACAGCTTCAACAAAAGATTCTTTAAAACATTTTCCATATTTTTAAAGGATTACCAGATGGATTCATCTTTGACAAGTCAATCTGAATCCTTAGGTGAAGAAAGAACCAATTGGTTTAGCTTTCTGATCAATAAGACTATTTTCAATGAGTACCCAACACCAACAATTCTGTCCCGCTGGAAAACTGATTTACAAGCATGTCAAATGGCAATTTTATTTTACTTCCTGTTTTTACTGCGCTGCCTTCAGCTGTCAACCAAGACCTCAGCTGCTCTCCCCTGGGAGCACGGAGGCGGAGTAGTCTGAGGTCTTCAGAGGTCATCCTTGAAAGCAGGAAACACTGGGCTTTGACCTGGTCTACTGAAATCAATACAACATGGCACAGAGAAAGGAAGCAGATGGCAGCGTGCAGCTACATCAATATTTTTCTCTATTGTATAATTTGCATTAAATTCTGTTAAAGGACAAGTGGATTGGATTGCCTATGAGAGATACAAAAAGAGAACGAGATGAATCATCTCAAATGAATTGTAATCGACACTACAGGACTTGTGGTAGAGGCTTATTTTTCTTTTAATGAAGTTATTTTAGTTCTTTCCATCCTGAGTTATGTCGAAAACTACAGTATGAGGCATACAGAAGAGAAACATAACTTGTATTTTCATTGTCAAATGATGCACTATTAACATTTCAGCATAGTGGACTGCAATAGTTTCTCTATGCATTTTATAGCATGGTGAATTTTGCTTTTTCCAGTTTGCACTGAGTAGAACAATTCCCTATGTTACTATAACTGCCTCGTGATAGAGAGGTGATTCTCATCCTCATTTTGTAAGGGTAAAACTTTTCTAAGCCCCCAGAGCTAGGAAGCAATGGAGTTGGCATTTTAACCTGAACTACCTCCTCCAAAGCTCATACCCTCTCCATGTGGTCCGACGACCCTAAAGACAGTTACTCCTTCCCACCCAGTAATTCACCTTTTGGGAACCAATATGGAATCTGAAATGTACAAGATGCTGAGAACATGTTGAGATACCAGAAAGAAGAAGCTATTAAATACCAAATAGGTCATGTCAAAGGAAAGCCAACTTGAAAGGGACCCCAATGGCCAAAACGTCGCACTGTGACTAGCAAAAAAATAACAACAGTAATCATAATAGTAATCACACTCAATTAAAATATTAACTATAAAAGCAATTAATTCATAATGATGCTTTTAAAAAACTCACCTATAAGACCACCAGCTCATTACTCTGAAAATTGATAAATATATAGAAAAAATCAAGAATTTGGCTTGCCTCTCCTGTACCAACTATATTTCAAGGCAGCCGAATAATTGATGGGGATAAATTCCTTGTAAAAGAATTATGGCTAACTAATACAGAATAAAGGACAGAATAAGGGATTGAAATCCCTAATGAAACACTAGGTCTATGTAATGATCATCAGTGAATTCTAAGCCATAGGTAAGATGTTCATAGGAGACTTATAGAGGATGCAATATTCTGAAATCATCTGATTGATTATTGGCATTACTGAAAGTGGGGCAAACAGACGTAATGGGCTCATGGTATGATTCCGCAGGAAATACACAGCAGAGGAAATATTATGACCTAAAAATATTTGAACCTTAGTCAAATCAAGGCTCATCTCTAGTTACGAGTTTATAGGAAATATAAAAAATAGAGGAACCAGTTAAAAACATCACAGAGAAGCTGGGCATGGTGGTGCACACTTGTAATCCCAGGACTTGGGAGGCTGAGACAGGATGATTGCAGTTTTGAGGTCAGGTTCAGTGACTTAGCAAGATCCTGTTTCAAAATAGAAAAACAAATACTACTGGGGGTGTAGCACAGAGGTAGAATTCCCCCGGGTTCAATCCCTAGTACCAAAACAACAAAAAGCCTCACAGAGAAACAATCATACAAATCTAGAATATAGGACCTAAAAGATTATATATATATATATATATATATATATATATATATATACATATTCTGATTTCTCCAACAAATTCAATGTCATGAAAACAGTGGAGGAGAGATGAGGAGGGAAAATGCATATTAGTTAAGAGATATGACAACCATGCAGTTTATGGGTTTTTTTGGTTCTCATTATTTGAATAGGGCAACTATAAAAGAACAACTTTGGGACAATTGGGGAAATTTGAATATGGATTGGGTATTACAGTATTTTAGATATTATTGTTATTTGTTGAGTATGATAATACCTGGGTGGTTATATCCTTTAAAAGTCTTACTGTTTAAATTCATATAAAGTATTTACAAGGAAAATTATATAATGTCTGATATTTGCTTCAAATACTCCAGGAAAAGGGGTGTGTGTGTGTGTGTGTGTATGTGTGTGTGTGTGTGTGTGTGTTGTGTACAAATGGTGGGGGCAGCGATGGGTAGATGAAACAAGAATGGCAAAATGTTGATAATTGTTGAAGCTGAGCAATGGGTACACAGAGGTTCATTACACCATTCTCCCTATGTTTGTGTATATTTGGAAAGTTCCATAATAAAAAAAATTAACACTAAAACAGTGATGTTTAAAAGAATATTAAAACATATAGAAATGAAATTGTAGGCATGCCCCAAACTGGAAAGGCATAGAATAAATAACTGAAAAATAATCTATCAGAAAAGCCTACTTCATAAGTTCTATGCTGATCTCTTTCTATATTTGAAATGGAATCACTCCAAATATTATCTGATTAGTTTTGAAATTGATGATTACTAAAATGATTAATCACCTTCTACATTCTTTTGGCACCTACCACTCCCACCAATTTAAGTAGGAACGTCAAAACTATCAATCTAAGAAAGGAATTCAGTGAATTAAAAGGTTTATGATATGCTCAGTGAACATGTCTTTCTTGTTGCAAAGAAATAATTTAGAGATGGGAAGAGGACATAAATTCTGCAGATCAATTTTCCATGATCCCATTTTTAAAAAGAGGGTAGAATAATGATCTGGTTTTCCAGAAATCTAATGCTGTGGATCACAAAGCAAAGCAACACTAAATGTAAGAGAAGGGAAGAAAATAATTAAGAGTGGCATTTCTTTTCAGGGAGACAGTTAAGCAAGCTAATAACATTCAGGGGTTAAAAATAAGTCCATTCACCATATGCCCACACACATTCCATATAATGACAGATGGAAATCTAATTTTAAAAGCATACTACATTTTTTAAAAATACTTCAGCAACATCTATCTAAACAATGGATTAGAACTTGATTAAAAATAAATAATTTAAACACCAGAAGCTCACTGAAGGAAAGATGCTATGTGGAGAAGTCTCCCATCGAAACAAAGCCCTTCGTGCTCAGCAAAATGCTTTCCCCTGAATGAAGCTACTAAATATTTTAATTTTCAGTTAGTGAAGGGAAAATCATTTATTCTTAGTCACTGGGTTGTATTTTAACCTCAGAGTTACAACAATTGGGTAAAATAAAGGCATTTATAAGATGCTTAGACAGGAGTGCACTCTTAGGTCAGGTCCCCGGGGATCAGGCTCTCAGCTGGAAGGTCACATGTAGCTTTATTGGGAAGTGCTCCCAGAAACATCACCTGGGAGGAGAAGCAGGATTAGACACTGGAAGATGCTGAACTGTGATGAGATTATAAGAAGGCTCAGCAAATCCCACAGGAAGATTGGAGCAGAAGTGGCCTTCCTAATATTTCCTAATCTAGGCATAGGGTTGGGCCCTTGTTGCCCCACTTAAATTCACCTTCAGATGCCAACGGAAATGTAACTCCCTTTGGCTAAGGGTTATTTCCAAGTGAGATTCACAGATAAATCCCTTTGCTGACTTCTTGGGAAGTTGATGTTTGGGTTCCGAAAGAGAGAGCTGAGAAAGCACCTCCCCTTCCACTACAGTCCACCCCTTGAGCCTCCCAGATGTGATGCCTTCATACAGCAAGTTCATCCCATCCAAGAATAGCTGCATAGGATTCAGGGTGATCTCTTTTTCTGTGGAAACTTATAAAGGGGAAGGTTATTGGGACAAGTCACAGTCCTTGCTTGGAAGTGCATCTGGTATCGTGATTCTCCTATTCCTATTACCCCTTCTAGATTCCCCAAGCATTTAAACATTTTTGCTGTTAATCTGGGTGACTCCCCTGGTAGAGTGACCAGATCCTCATCCCTGAAGGCCCTGAGCTGTGGGTCACCATGAGGGCAAGGCTGCGGTGGTAAATGGCCAAGAGTGAGCCATAGCTACTGTACTTGCTCATTTACCATCAGACTCTCTGGCAAGGAAGTAACAAGAACCAACCCAGAAAATCACCTGTGTGGCTGTGGCTGCAACTGGGTAGCAGCTACGGCTTAAAGTTTAATGGAATTCTTTCTGTGCCCCCTGATAGGATCATCTTCACTCTGGAGGTCAGGACACAAGAGACTAAATGCACAAGGACAAGGAAGCACAAATGCCCCAAATAGGTCATTGGGAGTAATGGTGAGCACGCCTGGCCTACTTCCAATCCTTGTGTTATGGGGTCATCAATTCTACCTATTGGGGACATAGCAGTATAGAATGAGCCTTGATTTAATGTCACTCCATACTCTCAAGGTATCGTCTCCAGTTTGGCACCTCAGCTGTGTTGTCAAAAGGCTCTAGTAGGCAAGTAGCTTCTGGGTGGTATGTATCCAATGAGAGCAGTGAATCCCATGGCAAATGCCAATTATTGCTCTACCTTTGCTATGAAATGGGACCATTGATCCAGGGTCACATTACATAGGATCCCATGTCAGCTTATCAAATAATCTGTAAACCCATGGCTGGAAGAACTGCCCGAGTCTTCATGGGCAAGAAAGGCAGAGTCATTTCTGGAATATGTGCCAATTCTGATCAAGATAAATTACTGTCACTGGTCGGTACACATCTGTAATCCCAGTACTTGGGGGGCTCAGACAGGAGGATCACAGGTTTGAGGCCAGTTTCAGCAACTTAGTGAGACCCCATTTCAAAATACAAAATAAAATAGTGCCGGGGGTTTAGTTCAGAGGTTGAATGCCTTTGGGTTCCATCCCAAGTACCACAAAAAAAAAAAAAAGATAAGTTACCATCACTTCCAGATTGAAGCGAATCTGGTGTAATCAACTTGGGCTGGTTGGTCTCCTCAGGACTAGTGTTTATTTGGAGAAGAGCTTGGTGTTGGTTTCTGTTGCTTACAGGCTGGATATTCAGTAGTGGAAATAGATGTATTAATAATTAGTTGACTTCATGGTAGCCCACTCTCAGTTATCAGGACTGTGGCTTTGAAGGGAGCAGAATGGTCAATGAAGTATGGACATGATAGGGGGGCACTATCCTTTCAGTATTGAGTATGTTTAGAGTCGCAAATTCCTCTGCCATTATCCCTGTATATGATATCATTTTTGTTTACTCTTTTAAAGGCTTCCATGTGGCTGTCTCTACTATAGTAGCTCGCCCTACAAACCAAGGAGCTAGTAAGGGGATTTTGCCAACCACTGTGGATGTCCATTTCAACTCTCTATTCAGAAACTGAACACATGATCACCCGCTGGATCCATGGAGTTAAAAAACCCACCACGAAATAGAATGTGTCTGGACTTCTTATTACCTACCCATCATGAGCCCCACTTTAGCAAAGGATCTTGATGAAACATAAAAATTCCTGGAGTTTGCCACACTAAAGTGTCTTGGAAATATCTGGGATTTCCCCTTTTCCCATTGAACAGGTGTAATGGTGTGGATTTAGAACGTCCCCCTACCCCTCATGGTAGCAATGTTGGAAGTGGGGCTTGGTTGCTAAGGAAGGTCCCTAGGGGTGTGCCCTTGGAGATTATATAAGGTTCTCTCCTCCCCTTGCGCATGCTCTCTCTCTCTCTCTCTCTCTCTCTTGCTTCTGGCCTCCATGATGTGAGGGCACAGCCTCACTCTCTCCCACTCTCTGCTTCCCACCACCATGCCCTGAGTTCCAGACTCTGGTGTCACATGGACAGAACCCAGAATCTCCTAAAAACTACGAGCAAATAAATCTTCCTTCCTCCAAGTTCCAAGTTGCGTGGTCAGTCATTTTGGATTATATCAGTGATAATGTTGACTGAGGCAACAGTTTCCTTCCTTATCGGGACCAGTACTTCTCTTGCCGGGTTTTATGATAACTTGACTCTAGTTGGGTGGTTGGCAAACTTGTCCTATAAAGAGCCAGCTATGAAGTCTCAGGCTTTGTGGGCCATATGAGTCCACTGAGACAACTCTCCTAATGTAACATGAAGGCAGCTAGAGAAGACATGTCCTTGAGTGGTGTGGTGCTGTATTCCAATAACACCTCACTCCCCAAAATCGTCTGCAGGCTGGGTTTGGCTTGGAGGCTGCAGTTGCTGATCCTTGTTCCAGTTATTGGTCTAGTGTCCTGGACTGGTATTACGGCAGATCCTGAGTTGGGCTTCTGTCTTGCAAGGCAGAAGCATCGGCGTAGTCTTCAAGCAAGGGGTCAACATTAACTTTAGTAGGGAGGAGTGGGCCCAGAGGGTTCAGCGTAATCTGGATGTTCAAGGATTTTGGTGCATGGACACAAATGTCCCCATATCCAAGTCTCCTTCCCAACCAGGGCCCTGACCTGGGCATAGCAGACTTGCTATGGTCAGGAATTTGGCCTTCTCTGGAGCATTCCTGGCTTCATAATCAAGTTTCTAGGCTGGATCCTGGCTTTTTTTTTTCCACCTCTGGCTGCAGGAGATGAGAGTCTCCTTATGTAAACTACCATAGGCGCTCCAGCTCTTCACACTTAGCCCTAGACTGGTAATTAATCATCATGGCCTTTCATTGCCTTTCTCTACTTCATTTTGCAGCACTCAGCCACAGCCATCCAATTCCATCATACTCATAATTACCACTCCCCTGAGCCTGTCCAACACCTGAGACACTGGGCCTCCCTGGGCATGGTCTCCCCACAGTGTCCCCACAGCCAAGGCTGCAACAATTGCATGGCTACCACAGGCTAGGACTGTCAGTTCTCCACCCAGCCCAGTGACAGTGTCCTCCTGGGTGGCCAGCCAGCTGTGGACTCAGCAGCTCCAGATACCGTTTCAAAGCGCCCTTCCATGGACCACGCACAGCACCAGTGATTCTAGGTGAGCACCAACTCTGAGGTGGAGGTTTACGTGCAGGACTTTTCTTGGGGAGCACTTTCAGGATGAATTCTTACAAGAAAGAAAGTGAAAAAGGATTCCACAGAGGGAGAAGCTGAACTACGATCCCGTTGCTACGAAGGCCTCGGTCAATCCCCCTGTTGTCACACTTGTATTGGTCAAGGCAAGGAGCCAGCTGCAGGATGTGGGCTGCCCATGACCCCTCAGCCAGAGCGGGCATGACCTCGATTAGGGCAGCCCCCTCCTGCCAACGGAGGCACTCCACACAGCGACTCCTCTGTGAGACCTCAAAGTCCAACTGGGTAATGAGTGACTGAGTCCTGGACAGGAACGGGGGCTGTGCACCACCACGTCAGCGACAAGCCCGTGTGAAGTTGTCGAGGTCACGAGTGCACGGTGAAGAGACCAGAGAGGCAGTTCAACCCCTACATCCTGGGCACCAGGAAGTGTGGGGGCAGCCCTGTGTTCAGCTAATTGTTGTTATTGTTAGAGGCTGATAATCTCTCCTAGAAATAAATGTTATGGGACAGTGATCTCTCTTCCTTGGTCCTTGCTTCCCAAGAGAAAGAATAGGGGGATGCAAGAGGTTTATTTAGGAAAGTGGGAGTGCAGTTTAAGAGAAGGCATTGATAAAAGGGTTATAGTCCAGAGAAAGGGTGTGGAGCAGGCCTCTTTCTGCAATGGAAAATGGCGGCGAGTCTTCCACATGGTGAGCCTTATCCAGTCTGGAAACCTTTGTTTGGGGAGGTCGCTGTCTCTTCCCACCACAGCTTAGTATGGCCTCGCTGTTTTCGCCATGTTGGAAACTTCTGCATTGGTGCCTAAGAGAAACCCCAGGGAGGGTGTTTAAGATGTAAATGATCCCATGACTGCCAGCGGCTACCTTTGGGAAGTTTCGCCTCCGAAAGTTGCCGAGCACAGCTGGGCAGGGAGTTCATGTTTCCTGTCATGAGGGCTTGCTTAGTTTCCCCTCAGATCCATCTCAATTTTGCCCTGACCTGCTGATTTCCAACATCATCTAGCTGCCTAACATTATTGTAACCTGTTCCCAAAGGAATTCAAAGTAATGAAGGCAAGGCAATAAATTATCAGTGCTTTACTGAATATACAAACTTTAAAATCACTTTGTGTGTGTGTTGTGTGTGTGTGCATGTGTGTGTGTGTGTGTGTGTGTGTGTGTGTGTGTGTGTGTTTTACTGGGGATTGAACCCAGAGGCATTTTTCCTTCAAACCACACCCCCAGCCCTATTTATTTTTTTGTTTTGAAACAGGGTTTTGTTGGGTTACTGAGAATCTCGCTAAGTTGTTGAGGCTGGTCTTGAACCTGTGATCTTCCTGTCTCAGCCTCCCAAGAACTGGGATTAAAAGCATGTGCCCCCACTCCTGGCTTAAAAATACACTTAAGGGTAAAATAATAAGAGAGAGGGGAAAGGGAGGGAGAAAGGAAAGAAAACAAAAAGAAAGAGGGGAGGAGAAGGAAAGAGGGTAAAATAGGGAAAGGGAAAAGGGAAAAACTGAGAAGAAAGAGCGCTAGGGAGGAAGGGACAAGGAAGAATAGAATCAAGGGAGGAAAACATCAAATCTGCCCAACTTACTCCAGTACCCATATCTACTTAACTGAACATACGTATTATTAAAAATTAGTCTTTCTACTTTCCTACTATTCCTCTTTCTTTTTTATTTTTGTGGGGTCTTGCTATGTTGCCCAGGCTGGGCTCAGACTTGCAATCCTCCCTCCTGAGGATCTGGGATTACAGGTGTGTACCATCTCTACTTCCCTGCCTATTAAATATTTTCTGTTTTTTGGCATGGCTGGGGAGGGAACATTTGAAGTACCATATACTAAATTCACAACAATAGCAAACTTAGAGGTCTATTACAATTTAAAAATATATATGTATTTAAGTTGGATCAAAAAGGTGTCTATTAACATGTGTGCAATGTATAGACACCCAAATAAATGTAATTTACTTCTTCCTGAGGTCAGAATAATATTGTAGGTAGAGTTAGAAAAAAATCATTTTAGATCACTTTATCTTTGAAGCTACAGATTTATATGAGATCCCACAGAAACCAGTGGGTGAAATGGTTTCTCAAGATTCTCAAACATTTTTGTAATATTTATGTAATTTCAAATCTGATGACTTCTGTAGAAGTTTACTTCCATGAACCTATAATCCTTTTTGTCCAACATTCAGTCATAGCCAGAACTTTCATCTCCAAACAACTTAAGGGTTTACTTCTCCGTGAGATTCTGTAAGTTGGAGATTATGAACATGAAACAGTCAGTGTGGACTCTTGTTTACCTGTTTTGAAATGTTGCCATCTGTTTAATTTCTAGCCCTATAAATGTAGTGAGTAGTGGATCTTATTGGTGTCCAACATCCATCATCTCACCTTATCTTTACCCCTCAGGACATTAGGCTCCTAGCTGGGTGGATTTTCAGCAAGCCTAATACAGTTTCTATGCATTCATGAGGACATTTGTTGATGCTGTTGGGTTCCTTTTGAAAGACTCACACATGCATAATCCACATCTCTAACTCCACTCCCCCCATCACCAATGAAGTAAGTGTTTAGACCTTAAATGGCAGGCAATGGCCATAAGCAGGAAGTCAGAGGATCCTGTAAAGCTAACTGGAAAGAAGAAAACTAGGCAAGGATGTTTCTGGATCATCAGATGTCTGCTTCATGTTTGTGCAGCTGAGAGAATGAAATGAAATAGCATGGTCACAGCCCCCAGCTTGGTGCTGGCACAGTAGCATTAGATAAGACCCACCATGTTTTATCTACAACCCCAAATCACCAGAGTACTGAGCACTGAAAGATTTTTGTATATTCTTTGGGTTCCAAATCTAGCTTGCTCTGAAAGGAGAATATTTTTAGGCATTGGTGTGAGTAGAAAAAGTTCTTCTCTAGAAATATGAAAGCATTTGATTATCAAGTGGTCCTCTAAGTGCTATGAAGGTCCAACATATACAGTTATATGGACCAGATTACATTTCTAGAAGCCCAAGAGTATGCATCTCTAAATAGCTGATTTGAAGTTTTTGAATAGGGGATGGTATATTTGTCAGGGTTCACTAGAGTAACAGAACACATATATGAAAAAGGGAATTTATTAAATCAGTTACCATCCAAAGCAGGGTAGTCCCAGGTTTTCGACTGCATGGGGAGAGCCGGAGGAACCAGCAGCTGGTCGAGTGGTCCAAGAGCTGGAGTCTCAGAATTGGAGCAAACACTAATTCAGTCCCAGTCCAAGATGGAAAGGCCAGGAAACGCTCCGGAGAAACAATGGTGAAGGTCCAGTTTGAAGAGCAGAAGGCCAATATCTCAGGCAAGAGCAGACACACTTTCTTCAGGAAGAACCACATATGCTTTCACAGCTTTCTCCTGCTTTTATCCAGGCCCTGAGCCTATCAGAACTGTGCTGCCTACATTCAGGGCAGGACCTCCTCTTCAATCTGCCATTACATAAGCCAGTCATCTCATCACCACACCCAAAGTCACATCACCTTAGGTGTTTCATGATCATCAAGTTGGCGATCCAGACTAACCATCCCAGATGGGAACCTGTCCTTGCTGGCTCTCTTCCTTCCGTCTGGTTGGTTGTGGCCCCTTTTGCTCCCTCCTCTGGCCATTGTTAGCCAATCTGAAGTAAGATACCCTCGGTCAGACATCCTGTTTCAGCACCTGTTAGGCACCTGGTCACATGTTTCTTGGAATGCCTACGGTGACCCTGGGATTTACTTGAAGGAACAGTTTCTCAAGCATTCAGTGTCCTGCCAGGGCATTTTCCCTTGTGTACTGCTAGGCAGTGAAGTATAGGGCAATAGTTCTCAAAGTGTGATCCAGGGGGCCCTGTGTGTCCCTGAGACCCCTGCAGGGCATTTGCAAAGCAAAAGCTATGTTTATGATAATATTAAGATGTTACTTGCCCACTTATCCTTGTTCTCCCATTAAGGAACAGTAGAGTTTCCAAGAATGTGCGACATGTTTTATACAACAGATTGAAGGCAGAAGCAGATCTGGCAATCCAGTTGTCTTCTGTCAAGCTGGACATTAAAGAGATTTGCAAAAATGTGTGCTATAATACATACATCCCCCAAAGTTCATGTACTGAAGACTTAATCCCCAGCTCAATGGTGTGGAGAGGTGGGACCCGTATGAGGTGGTTAGGCCAGGCTCTGCCCTCATGAATGGATTCATGATGCTATCACAAGAGTCGGTGTGTTATAAAAGTGGGTTCATGAAGTCTCATTCTCTCCTGCCCTTCTGCCTTCCATCATAGAACAACTCAGCAAGAAAGCCACTGCCAGAAGCTGGCACCTTGATATTGGCCTTCCCGGCCTCCAAAGCTGAGGAATAAATCCCTACATAAATTACCCAGTCTGTAGTATTCTGTAATAGCAACGTAAATTAGACTAAGACACAAAATTGACTGCTATAACAAATACCCCAAAATATGGAAAACACCCTGGAATTGGGTAATGGGTAGAGGCTGGACGAATTTGGAAGAGCAAGCTAGAAAACTCCTATATTACCATGAATGGAACACTCAAGAGAATTCTGGTAGAGGCTCAGAAAAAGACATCAGGAAAGCCTAAATCTTAGGGGTAACTTACGAGAATTGACCAGAATATTGGTAGAAATATGGACAGAGAGGACCATTCTGATGAGGGGTCAGATGGAAATGACACTAGAAACTAGAGTAAAGTCCATCCTTGTGATAAAGTAGCAAGGAATTTGGTGGCATTGTGTCCATGCCCTAGGGCTAAGTGGAAAGTGGAGTGTAAGAGGGATGAACTAGGATTATCTGGCAGAAGAAATATCTAAGCAGCAAAGTATGGAAGGTGCTGCATGGCTCTTTTGGGCTGTTTAAAATTAAATGAGAAGAGAGAGAAATGATTTAAAGATGGAATTTATAATTAAAAGGGAAACAGAATGAAAAGATTTAGAAAACTCTCAGCTTGGGGCCATGTAAAGAATAAAAAGTTATGTCTGGCAAAGAACACTGAGGTTGAGGAACACAGACAGAAGAAAGCGGGTTCTGATCAGCAGTGGGCGAGACTGGGCGGGACATGCTCGATGGGGTCCTCAGATGCGGGCAGTTGGTGCTGGCTGTTAGCTGGGACTGTCAAGCAGAGCACCTTCATGTGGCCTGGGACTTCACACAGCATGGCCTCCTCTGGGATCAGACTTCTTCCTTGGTCAAGAGTCCAATGAAGCAAGGCGAGCTGAATTGCATTTTAAGACTAGCCTTGGGGAAATCAGCAGCATCACTTTTGTAGCATTTATTAGTTATGAGAGTAATTCAGGCCAGCCCACCATCAAGGAAAGGGGAGGTAGACCCCACTGCTCCAGGGAAGGAGAATTAGCCAGCATGTTATAATGAAATTAAGAAAATATACTGTTCAATCTGTACTATCTCCAAGAGAATAATAGACAATACTGAAAATATTGACCTGAGAAAGTTCCAAATGATTTATATGAGGCTTTTATTTCCTGCTACTCCAAACTCAACCCTGCATAAGAACTTAGCCCACCTGAGTTTGAAAATAGGGGCAATGGAGAAGATAATAGCAACTGCCAATTATATCTTAAACAAATTTGCATTACACCAAGTTACGCTGGCAATATCGTGGGGCTCCACCCTATTAGGACGTAAGCTAGGCTGCTGCAACAGAAACTCAACATAATGGCTTCAGTTTGTTTCACAGTAACAATCCAGTCAACTTGGGCTGGTGGGGCAGCTCCACTCCATGGCACTGTTTAGCAACCCAGCTTCCCGCCACATTGCTGTTCTGCCATCCCAAGGTGCTGTCCTTATCTACATGGGTGGCGATGGCGCACCTCATCCAACTTACAAGAGGAAAGAGGCAGAGGCTAGAGAAGCAGCTTGTCTCAGAGTTAATCTGCCCTAATTACCATCCATCCTGTCTCTGCAAACAACCATTGGCCCAAATTTAGTCACATGTCCACACCTGGATGGAGGGTATGCTGGGAAATACAGTCCCAGGCTGGAAGCCAGGTTGAGGGGATAGAGACAACAAACTAGGGAAACAACAGTCTGCCCCACAAATGATCAATAAGTTATCATTTTAATACCCAAACATTTGCAACATTAACAAGCTAATCAAGTCGTCTTAACCACCAATTTCAGTATCACAAATTAATGTGCCAACTGCAAATGAGTCTGAACCAAATGCCACATTCTTCAAAGCACTTTCCAATTTCTCTAGGACTGCCAGCAATTCACTTGCAAACATGTCTGCGTTTGAGAGTTCGCAGCAGTGTTTACCTGGACTCCTGCATAGGAATTACTGCAAATTTCAGGTTAATAATTTCCGATGAGATCTTAACAGATTGGAAATGATAGTCAAAGTGGAGGAAAACAGGTTAACAATGAAGAATCCACACTAACCAAAGTTGGTTGGGAGCAAAAGTTGTTCACATTCTAGGCAAGAAAAGGTCATGTTTTCTTTAATTTATTTATGTAAGCATTAGATTGTATATATTTCTAGAGTGATCTTTTCCCACAGCAAATTTAATGGACTTGAGTAAATCTTTATTCTCTCTCTCATGGGATGGTGCTGAGGACACTCGCAAGTGTGGCAGTATTAAGAACACTGGGCCATCATCTCTGGCTTTCGGTTGCTGTCTCCTTAAAAAAGTTACTGAACAGCTGGGCGTGGTGGCGCACGCTTGTAATCCCAGTACTTGGGAGGCTGAGACAGGAGGATCGCAGGTTCACGCCAGCCTCAGCAACTTGTGAGGCCCTCCACAACTTAGTGAGACCCTATTTCAAAATAAAGAATAAAATAGGGCTGGGGTATAGCTCAGAGGTAGAATGCCCCTGGGTTCAATCCCCAGTACCACACACACACACACACACACACACACACACACGTTACTGAACTTTCCTAAATGTTTCCTCATCTGTAAAATAGTGGTACTATCTACACCTCACAGTGGAGAATCATAAAATGTGCTTATACTCAGTACACGAATCCATACTACGCAAAGCTGAAAGAATATGTCAACAGTCTCGTGTGGATGGGCAGTGAAAACAATCAGCCCGGCTGCCAGGGCTTCTGTAACACGCATGGAGAGGGAACGAGACTAAGTCTCTCACTTTTAATCCCAGGCTTGATGTCTCAACCTAAAACCAGACAAACCATCTTGCAAGGGCCATCTGGTCCTAGGATTACTCCCAGGAGGAAAGACTTCACGCAAGCCAACAAGACAAACTCACTGAACTTTATAAATTATGATGTGGATAGAGGTGAGACAGTGGGTCATTCTACAAACTCAAAATCAGAACAGAGGTGTTTCCTGATGCCTGGAAGACAGGACTAATAAATTCACAGTGGTTATCTCAGAGGACAGTAAACAGCGTCCTCACTGCCTCCCTCTTGCCCCTCCAAAGGTGAGAGATGACAAATGAAAACAGCATGGATAGAAATGAGGTTTGAGCGATCAGTGCCGGCTGATGTGGTAATGTGGAGTTGGTCACAACCAGGCATCAGCCCCACGGCAGGAGGCAAGTACGAGGTGGTAGACACGCGGCGTGGAACACCAGGCAGCAGTCAGAGCAATGAACTCGACACTGCTACTTGCTAAGTGAAAAAGTGCTGACGGAGAAGTGAAACTGAGAAGACCGATAACACAGGATCATGTACATTTGGCGAAGTATAAATTAAAAACATACTGCATGCAAAGCACTACACCATCTTCTCAGTACACAGATTTAAAAGATGTGTCAAAGATGTGCCAAGAGACCGGGTACTTCTGTGGGGAGAATGTTAGGAAATAGGATGAGGGAGCAAAATTCAAACCAGGGAGCCCTCTATTGTTGGAGAATAGTGAACTGTATACTGAGGGAAAGTAATTAGACTCCGCATGCAAAGTTTAAAGAAAAGGACGGACACTGGCAAACGAAGCCGGTTGGTACAGGGGGAGGGCCGCCACATCCCCTAGGCACCCCAACGTGCTCCTCAGAATAGCGTGCTGACTAGAACTCGGCCTCGGCGTGGCATGTCTGACACCAATCCAGTGCTAGGGACTCAAAGAGCGGTGGGTCCTTTGGCAGATTTATTTAGTCCTCAATATCTGTGAAGTAATATACATGTCCATTTTACAGATTTAAAAACTCAAGTCACATGTCCAAAGTCACAGAGGTAGCCCAATGGCCGTGAAATTCATGCTTGGCTTCATTTCTGATACCTTGGCGTCTTCCCCTAAGCTACGTAAACTGATACTCTCTTCCAAGATTTAAGCACAAGGTAATCTTTTTGTCTAAAATGACATCTAAACATTTTACCTTTATCCTCCAAAACTCACTGCTCACGTGAAGGCAGCGCTGGAAACTGAGTCTGAGTGCCCAGCACTGTCTTTCTTCACGTGTTCACATTTATAACGCAAAACCTTTACGGCAAGCAGCCGACACACTCTACCCCTGCCGGGACCCGATGACAGTGCCGCAGACACGCACCACTCGTGAGCCACCATCCAAGGACTGACATTCACTTTTGCTCCCACTCAGGCGTCAAAGCCCCTCACACAGGGCCCAGTGCCGTGACGTGATGAGTTCTTCTCAAAGTTAAACTGATTTTGGAGCAGACAAATCACTTGAGTTCCCACATTATGCTGACAGCCAGAAATCACTCGAAAGTGAGGCAATAAAGCAACTGCGGGCAGCAGTGCGGGTCCCAGAGCCCCACACACTGCCACTTAAACAAGCGGTAAGCACTGCTCAAAAACGACACTCGGAAGCCAGTACCACTCTGACATTTATTATTAGAACAAAAGAAGTAGCAGCGAAAGGGGGTCTCCCGCACTCGGGCTTGCGTGGCCTCAGGCAAGGGGGACCTGTGCAGGAGAGGAATCGCTCAGGCCCACAGACTCTCAGAATCTCACTTGGGCCCTAAAGTGCATCTGCTTGGTGGCATTGTTCTTCATTCCCGTCTTCAGCATCCACTTTGACTTCATCCTCTGGACGTACTGCATGTCCCGCTCTCGCATGAGCGCTGCTCCTGCGATTGGAAGGGAATTAAGAAATGAGCCAAAGGTCTGTTACCTGCAGGCAATGAAAGCCAAATCCCTGCAGACAATCCCAAAGGTAGTTTGGGATTAAGTGGGCTCTTATGTTTAAAGAAGGGGGGGAGGAAGTGTGTTTTACTGGGGATTGAATTCAAGGGCGCTCTACCACTGAGCTACCCCCAGCCCCTCCCCCCCTTTTTTGAGACGGGGTCTCTCTCACTAAGTTGCTCAGGCTGGCCTAGAACTTGTGATCCTCCTACCTCAGCCTCTTAAGTACTGGTATTACAGGCATGCAGAAGAGATGCTATCTTGGGATTTCCAAACTCTAGGCCTCAGGGCTCAGAACTTTTATAAATACACACTTCTGTGGATTAGTACCTTTAGTTTTCCTCGTCTCAAAAGACTATAGACTGCATCAATCTAAACTGACAAAGGCAGAAGCTATAAATTTAGTCAGACATTCCTGACAAGAGTAAGAAGTCAGTTTTTGCTAGATTCAAGTGGCCTCATGGCTCACAAGCAACTGAAGTGAAGGAAAGCATGTGCATATGAATGTGGACATTTAAAATGGATTGTGGAGCTGGGTGTGGGGGTGCATGCTTGTAATCCCAGTACTTGGGACGCTGAGACAGGACAAGTTTGAGGCCAGATACAACAATTTACTGAGGCCCTCGGCAACTTAGCAAGACCCTGTTTCATAATAAAAAATAAAACATGGCTGGGGGTGTAGCTCAGAGGTAAAACACCCCTTGGTTTTACACACACACACACACACACACACACACACACACACACACACACACACACACACGACTGTGGGCATCAGTGCCTCCCAGGCCATGAGAAGACAGCTGCCTCTCATCCACTCCACTGTCCCCTATCTGGATTGATGTTTTCCCTGAAGATCTAAGGATAACCGGCTTTTCTATACAGCACACACATCGGAGTAGATTTAAATCCTATCACACCAGTGACGTTTCAAAGCTTAATTTCAATGACCAGCTTTACTCCTCTGAATCTTACCAAGTTTTCCATGGAAACATTATAAAGAGGGGAGTGACAGCCACCTTCCCTGTGTGCACGCACTACCTCCCATGCATTATGACAGTCAGCCTTTCAACTGTAAGAGGTGGGTCCTTTTATTAACATCTCCCTTGTATAAATGAGGAAATAAGCTTAATTACTAACTCATGCTCCTCATGTAAGAACCTGTAAGTACGTCATGTAAGTCATGTTCGACTCCACAGCTCCAGCTATTAATAACCACCAGGATATTACTTCATTCCTCTGTGTAGCCTCCAGGATAATTTCAGTCTGTGATGATGATGACTGCTAAATAAATCTCTTCATTAGTATTACCTTTTGAAAAAGTTAATGGCACATACATAGTTACTGTGCCAGGAATTATTAAAAAAAAAACAAGTTTCCCTTAGAGAGGATCCATAAAGACAACACAAACAGAAACAATGTCACTCAAGCCCCTTCTAGAAGAACAAGTTCTTGGGCTGGCCCACAGGTGTGGACGTCGCGATGTACCTGTGCTGCCGGTCCACCCGAGGGCTCGGTACTGCTGGAGAACCCTGCCCACAGCCTTCTGGTTTTTAGCAACTGCCACAGCTCTTGACAAGCCAAATCGCTGTTTGTAGTATCTCATCAAGGAGCGATGACCCACTCTGGCACCTGTTTTTCAAAAGAGCAAAATTCAAACATTGAAATCAAGAGGTGTTTTCCAAGGTGGAGCTATAAAGCAGGGGCTTTCCAAATCAATCTCTAAGAGTATCTAGCTAGAAAATGGATGTGCCAAAAGAAACAGTATTCTATCTACTAAAAGTAAAGCAGAGGAAAGGAAGGGAGGGACGGATGGATGGACAGCGGGCTCAGATAAAGAGAATACAAAAAAAACAAAAAAGATTTTTTTAAAAAAAAAGAGAATGGCACCCGGGTATGGTGACACACACTGTAATCCTAGTACTTGTGAGGCTGAGACAGAAGGATCACAGGTTCAAGGCCAACCTCAGTAACTTAGCTAGGTCCCTCAGCAACTTAGCAGGACACTATTTCAAAACAAAAAAATAAAATAGGGCTGGGGGTATAGCTTGGAGGTAGATTGCCTCTGGGTCAACCTCTAGTACCAAAAAAAAAAAAAAAAGAAGAAGAAGAAGAAGAAGAGAGAGAGAATGAGAGAGAGAAAGAGAGAGAGAGAGAATATGACAGCCAGGCAGGGTGGTGCACGTCTATAATCCCAGTACTTGGGAGGCTGAAACAGGATCGCAGGTGCATGGCCAGCCTCAGCAACTTAGCAAGCCCACCCCCCAACTTAGTGAGACCCTGTTTCAAAATAGAAAAATAGGGCTAGGGGTGTGGGTCAGAGTAGAATGCTCCTGGGTTCAATCTCCACCACCAAAAAAAAAAAAAGGGAGAGAGAGAAAATGGCAAGTCACTGTTAAGCGAAAATGCAGCATCTTATCAACCCCTGCTAACACAGAAGAACGGGTCCTAGGAAATGAGGGAGTTTTAGCCTTTTTGCTAATAGAACAAAGATTACACAAAACAGTCCTGATATTTACAAACCAGTCAGGTCCACAAGAGTGATCGGCCCACCTTTCCTTTGCTTAAACTCTCTCCAACAGGGGTCATTTTGCCCCACAGGGGACATCTGGGTGACTAGAGGGTGCTACTGGCACCTAGTGGGTAGAGGCTGGAGATGCTAGTGTGCACTTGAAAACGCACTGGGCAGCCCCCCAACAATAAAGTACCACCGGGCCCGAAATGTCAGCAGTGCCGAGGCTGAGAAACCCTGCTGTGCTTCCTGAATGATGAAAATCACCAGGTGAACTCCAGTTTAAAAGACGGGAAAGCTGAGCACTCTCTACAGTTTTATTTATTTAGAAGCATGTGGTAAAATTCTGTGAATCAGTCGATCGTGCTTTCAGAAATGAATTTCTAATTTTAAATTTCAACATATTTTGATATCGTTACAAGATTGTATATTCCATATCATAGGCCCATTATCAATTGTAACACAGTGGGGGGGAAAAGAGACTACACATTTCAAGTCAGAAAACCATGGCATAAATGTATTGCCACCAAAAGCTTTAGAACTTCTGTAGCTAAGCTAAAAAAACCCAGGGTAAGTAAAAATACTCCCTGGAGGAACAATTCAAGGTGATGGCAAAGCCAGCCAACCAGCCTCTTACGTTTAAGTTTTACTGGAACACAAGCACATTCACCCTGGCAGATAGCATCTCCAAATGCTTCGTGCTACAAAGCAGAGCTGAGTAGCCGCTGCAGAGACAGAATGGCAAACAAAGCCTGAGCTCTCGCCTCCCTGGCCCTTTATAGGGAAAACGTCCAAGCTCTGTATCTTCAAAGTGGGTGTGGTGGGGCACACCTGTAATCCCAGTACCTGGGAGGCTGAGACACGAGGAACCAGGTTCAAGCACAGCCTCAGCAACTTAGTGAGACCCTGTTTCAAATTAAAAAAATAAAAAGAGCTGGGGGTGTAGCTCAGAGGTAGAACACACCTGGGTTCAATACTCAGTACCCCCCCCCAAAAAAGGCAAGCTTCAGGGAAGACTGACTTCAGACTCCATCAGAGCAGTGGCTCTCGAAGTGGTCCCCAGGCCAGCGGCATCGTCATCACCTGAGGGCTAAGTACAAGCTGTATTTCCAAAAGAATGTTAAGACAAAAGCAATCAAATACCTTCCTAGACAGCCACGTAGATAGTTAGCAGCATATACACAAGGTAGGAAACAGCCACTGCTACTAAAAATAAATAAGCTGGGTAGAACCCTGTGTATAGTTTCTGGGAAGTTTTCCATTTGCATATGTAAAACTATTTCCTTTGGAATCTTTTGTGTAGAAAGACCATGAGTCATGAACAGGATACTAAATGTGGAAGGCTGTATTTGCTTTTAGGATCTAGACCTTTAATTTGCATGAAAAAATGCTGTCAGGTTATTTTAAGTCCCTATACCTGGCAAGACACCTGGAGAATAACTTGCTTGCTACACAGATAAGGAAGGGTACTTTCAGTTGCTTGTTTTGTGATCACAATCAAGAGAAGACAAAGAACCTCCTGATTCAAAGATATATTCTTTGGATATCAGTAGGGATGAAAACGTGTTTCCCCTGAACTTGACTGTTCTGGCAGTATAAGGGTTTACAAACTTCCAAGGCCTCAAGAAATAAGTGAGACACAGCTGATAGACTAGCAGGACGCCCCAGCGCTGTCCACTGTGACTTTCCATTTACAATGTTAGGCCAGGACGCTGCAGCTCCAGTTTGCAATGATTATCCCCAAACCGTTGCATGATAATGCTGGTCCTAATAAATCAATATATTGATATTCTTATTCAACATTTAGAAATACATCTTACAGTTTCCAATAGTTGACAGGACAGAAATGAAAACTTACAGTGTTTAGAACTACTTCTGCCCTGTGTCGATGACAGTGAGCACCTGACATTAGCACCAGATATAAAATGCTAAGAACAGATCAACTTGAAGGCCTTCATCAAGGAAAAATACCTTTAAAACAGTGTGACTGCCCAGTAAATAGCAGATTGTTATGCCTGAGTTATGGTGAAGCACACCACCTGTCCATCTAGTTTTCATATATAACAACTGCTTACAAAACTGTCCGCTCCTGCTTAACAAACAGACACACAACTAGTGACACTGGATACTGGAAAGGAAAGTATCTTGCACTCTAATTGTCCTAAGAAGATTATGTATTTCTCGTGGATGTAACCACAATTTCATGAGACTAGTCAGCAGCTAAGGGAATCGGCTCTCACACCAGCTTCCTCCATAGGAACTGAAGAGCAGTGAAAGGAATGCAGGGAACCAACCAGGCCAGACAGCCACAGACCTCCAAAGCAATGCTCACACTGCCCTCTTCTGGATGGTGCCTGTCACTGGCTCTGGGATCATCTTGCCAATCTCACTGAAGGTTATCACAAGGATTGCTTTTGAAACCAAGTTAAAGCCGACTCATAGTTGATTAAGTATCACTGTGCTGTACACATTGGAATCATTACCAAATTAGCTTTAAGCTAACATCCATGCTAACCCAATCACAGAAATGAGTGTATTTAAAGACATTTCTGAATGGTAAAGTCCTTCAAAGAGATAAACAGGTGACTAAACATGAGGCTGCTACATTTTTTAGAGTTTAAGGGATCTCCTATTTTCTTGGGTCACTACAAAACTCCTCAAACCAGTATTGAGGCATAGGAACAAACCAATGGACAATCGTGTCTCATTGTCAATATGACTGATTTTTTTTTTTTTTTTGGCACTGGGGATTGAACCCAGGGGCATTCTATCCCTGAGCTACACCCCCAGCCCTATTTTATTTTTATTTTGAAACAGGGTCTCGCTAGGTTAATGAGTCTCACTATTTGCTGACGTAGTCCTCGAACCTGCGATCTTCCTCTCAGCCTCCCAAGAACTGGGATTACAAGCTTGTGCCACCACGCCCAGCTATAACTGATTTTAAATTGTAAAGC